>BQNB010122244.1:0-20318 GCA_026074375.1 Tanacetum coccineum
TATCTTGTGCTGTTGATCTTGAAGTAACACGCCCCGGACCCTTATTCCGCTGCGACCCAATTTGGGGGTGTTACATTATTTGCCCTTGTTTAGAGCAAAGGGCCTTGTGAGTTCATTTTTCTCTATTTTAGCTTATTTACTTGCATTTGCTTATTTTCTGCTTATTAGTGCTTATTACCTGTTTGAATATGCTTATTCATGCTTATTGATGATGTTTAGAGCTTAAAATTATGGTCTTGTAGTTTAGAATCTAATTGTGCAAGTTTTTCATCAAAACTACCTATTTTTAGCTTATTCACTATTGAAACTTTTATTGCTTATTTTAGTGCTTATTTGTTACTTTATTATGCTTATTTTTGCTTAACATTCATGTATGATAATCTGTTTTTGAGTCCTTTAGCCTAATTCTCCCTAATTCAGTTTTAAAAGGTGATTTTAAAATCTTTAAGGGGTGTTTGGGTCAAGGGTTAAAATAGGTCAGAATGAGTTTTAAAACCATTGGGTCACTTGGCTAAATTTGTCAAGCAATTTTAAAGTTCTAACAAGCTTATTTTAAGAATTTTAAAGTTTAAATGTGTGTTTTCAAATGTTTTCTAAAAGTGGGTCAAAACTGTCACTTTAGGACAGTTTGTAAATGCTTATTTGCATAAGCTGTTCAATCCAGCTTTTAAGACTTGTTTTAAGTGTTTAAATGCATTAGTGTAGTTTAGTTTAGGTTTGCAAGGTCTAAGTGGTTTTGGTTCTGTCAAATTTGTCAAGTTTGAAAAAAGCAATATCAGCCATTTTGAACTGCTTTTTCTAGGCTTATTTATGATCCAAAATCCTTTGAGTTTGCTGATCCTAGAAGTCCATAGGCCAATGTCCAAGGGTATATAAGCCTTTTTCCCTCAAGACTCCATTTTCAGGCTTATAAATAAGCCCAAAAGTGCCCTTTTGGGCTGTTTGGCTCAAAAGCTCCCCTGGTGCTGAGAGTGCTTATTTGTGCTTATTTTGTGATTTGCTTGCTGATTCTTGTACTTAAGTGCTTATTAGGTTTTCTTAAGTGTGTGTCTTTGCTTATTTCTCATTTCCAATTGCTTATTTGTAGTTAATTAGCTAAACAGTATTAACTTGATCAAACAGTATTAACTTTCAAGTTAATACTGCTGTTTTCAAATTTGTTTTTTTAGCTTATTAGTTGTTCAAAATAATTATAGATTGCTTTTTCTTATAGCTTTTTATGTCCTCTTTTCCTTTTTTTTGCTTATAGATTCATTAGAGTCCATCCTTGAGCTTATTCATAAGCCCAAAGTGGCCTGTTTGTCTGTTTTGTATACAAGTTTATGTCAGATAGCATATTTGAATTTCTTAGCTTATTTTTCATTCCATTGTGCTTATTAGAGTAGTCTAAGTTAGTTTATGCTTATTTCAGTTAAATTTAGCTTATTGTAGCCTATTTTAGCTTATTTGCCTAGTTAGTTTAGAATTTTTTAGTTTTTAAGCCTTTTATTGCTTATTCAGTCTTTCTTAGCTTAATTTCAGCTTATTCATGTTTCATTTTGCTTATTAGGTTTAGAATAGCTTCTGTTTGCTTATTTAGAGTAGTTTAGTGCTTATTTCCCTTTTTACTTTTGTTTAAGTCTTAAAAAGCCAAAAAAGTATAAGCTGTCAAGTTTTAAGCTGTTTTACAGCTTATTCATAAGCTTTCATGAAAAATTCCAAGTTTTAAAAGTGCTTATTTTTAAGTCATTTACAACTTTGCTTTTTGAATTTTTGAAAAAAAAATAAAAGGGGATAGTGGAAGTCCCGGGGAGCCTGGGCTCGAACCCAAGACCTCAACACTCATCAACCCTTCATAACCCAACACTCTACCGCTGTGCTACAATAGCTCATCCGGTAGAGTGTTGTTTTATTTATTACTTAAGGGCTTTTTGCCCCTTTAAGCCCAATAAGCTGTTTTGATTTTTAACAGCTTATTGGGATAAGCTGTTGGGGACAACTTATTTTTCCTAGGACAGTATTAGTCTCAGCTAATTTTCCTAATTTTTTCATAATTTTTAAAAATAGTTTAGTATTTTTTAGATTTAATTTTCATTAAAAACTTAAAAAATTCACAAAAAATAAAATATTAATCAGAAAAATATAAATCTTTTTTCTAAAATTTTCTTTTATTACATAGTTTCTAGGAAAAATATTAGTGTTTTCATAGGGTCGTTTTTGCAACTTTTCATTTTTTAAAGAACGGGATTCGATCCCGTTCTCGTTCTTTCTCGTTTTTAGCTCAAAACACCTCCGTTTTTGTTCTAGTTTTTTTTATTCTTCATATTTAGTCATTTTTAGCTCATTTAAAGTAAAAAATTTACATTAGGGTTAAAATTAGATAATTTAGGTTTTTAGCTCACGTTTTTACGTCACCGTTTTAGGATTTAAGTTAAATTGCTTTCGTTTTAGGTTTTCTTTTGCTTGATTTTGCATTTTTACTTGTAGTAATAGAAAATCTATCATAATCTTGTCATATTCAAACATCGATTATCAATTCGTCATCCGATTCTCCATTGCACACCTCGTTGGGACATAACGACCCGGGAAATCAAACTTCCGGATATATATTGATTCTATTTGTGAATTCTTAACCAATCCCTAGCTAAGGGTGTTTGGTTGATTGTTTGCCTATATTATATGTATATATAATATTGAACGAATCACAGTGACAGTTGGTACTCTAGTTGGTGCTTGACTTGTAGTTACTGGTGTTGCTTGAATGTTCAATGGAGGTGTATCTGCAACAACGGTTGTTGAAGTAGATGGAGTTGTGTGTTGTTGTTGACGTTTATTAGGAGCATCAGCAGCATGTACAGCGGAAGACTTTGACACAACTGGAGTAGTTCCATTGAGTAATTCATCGAACATCGGACTAAATAGCAAATCCAGCTCATTTGACGTTGTTACTGTCTCAGCTACTTGAGGAACATTTTCTTGACTTTGTGGACCGGGACTTAAACTGTCTTGTTCAAGTACCGTTGTCGGACTTTGTGGAACGGGGTCAGAACTGACGTGATCTGACGCCATCTGAGGCAATTCGTCAAAGTTAACGTGAATTGTTTCAACTATTATTCTTGTTCTCTTGTTAAATACCCTGAAAGCTCTTGACTGAGTAGAATACCCTACAAAAATGCATGCATCACCTTTTTCCTTCATCTTATCAAGATTTTCACCATCTCTGACGATGTAACAAAGAGAGCCAAAAATGTGAAAGAACTTAACTGACGGTTTCCGGGCATTGATGATGTGGTAAGGTGTTTTCTCATGGCGAGGAATTACAAGTGAACGGTTTTGAGTAAAACATGTTGTTGCAATTGCTTCAGCCCAGAAGAACAAAGGAATTTTAGCGGCGCTTAGCATTGTTCGAGCAGCCTCAACAAGAGTACGGTTCCGTCTTTCGACAATGCCGTTTTGTTCAGGTGTTCGAGCAGTTGACGTTTCGTGTCTTATACCCTCTTTTGCAAAGTATGCATGAAGAGTTTTGTTCAGAAATTCCGTGCCTTTGTCAGTTCGAACTGTTCTAACTTGAGCATGAAGTCCTCTTTGGACAAGTCTGAGGAAATCAATGAGAACTTCAGGTGTTTCGTCTTTGGACCTCAAGAAGTGAGTCCAAGTATATCTGGAGTAGTCATCAACAATTACGAGAACATATTTCTTTCCATTAATACTTTCTACCCGCATGGGACCACATAAGTCCATGTGTAGAAGTTGTAACCGTCTTTTGGAGCTTGGGGTAGTCTTTGTGTGAAAAGACTTTCGTTTGGCTTTCCCCAACTCACAAGAAGAACAAAGATGATCTTTGACGAATTTTAACTTTGGAAGACCAATCACAATATCATTCTTTGAAAGCAAGTTGATGGTGTCGAAGTTTAGATGTGAAAGACGACGATGCCATAACCATGCTTGGGACGATGTCACTTTAGCCATTACGCAAATTGGATTGGGAGTGGATGTGTATTGAAGAGTGATGGAATACAGATCTGTGCTACGAGAACCTATAAGTATATCATTTCCTTTCAAATCACGGATGTAACATGTAGATTTCTGAAAAGCAACTTCTAAATCCGCATCACAGAATTGACCAATAGAGAATAAATTATGATTCTGCCCTTCGATGTAATAAACCCTTTTGATAGTGATTTTTCCTTGAACCAGATCTCCATAACCAAGAATCGGTGCAATTTGATCATTTCCAAACTTCACCGTACCCAGAAATTTCTCCACAAAATTAGTTAGAAGCTTGAGATTTCCCGTCATGTGCTTTGAGCACCCAGATTCGACGATGAATAGAATTATCTCTATGAGCTTTTGCAGCGGTTCAGTATCAAAGATTGGTCCAGAATTGTCAGCATCATCAGGAGTAACCTCTTGAATCTGTGCCATGTACATATAATGTGCTTCTAATTCCTGATCGTTAGGTTCATCATCAGTGCCATCCCTCCAATCAGCTTGTTCTGCATTCAACTGAACCACAACTTTATCTTGCTTACACAATAGCATTTTCTCCTTGTGATAAGCTGCATCCTTTGCCCGTTTCGGTTTTTGACATTCCCTTACTACATGCCCATATTCCTTGCAATTATAACACTGAATTCCA
The DNA here is from genome assembly GCA_026074375.1 of Tanacetum coccineum. Classification (NCBI taxonomy): domain Eukaryota; kingdom Viridiplantae; phylum Streptophyta; class Magnoliopsida; order Asterales; family Asteraceae; genus Tanacetum; species Tanacetum coccineum. The sequence continues at coordinate 4,619 of BQNB010122244.1, forward strand.
GATTGTTGTACCACATGTATACCTACATTCTTCCTAGCCCCAACAACATTAACTGCCCTCTGATTATCATACCCAGTTCCTCTGTTTATTATTGGAGAGGTATCCTGATTAGTTCTACTGGTGTTTGATGAAGTTCTGAGGTTGTTGTTGGTAGGTTTGTAGATTTTCTTGAATGATAGAGAAATTAAAGCCATGAGTTTATCAATCTCATTTTACTTTGACATTTCATCATCTTCAGCAACCATAGTAGGTTCTTGATCATAAGTAGGTGTAGAAGAGTTGACAATTGCTTTTCCTCTATTTCTGGTAGCAGCTTGTTGTGATTTAGTTGAGGAATTTTGAGTGTAGTGAGTAGGATGGTTTTAAGGATGGTAAACTAGTTGTTGTTGAGCAACAAGTGCAAGTGGATTAGCAGTATGTGCTATTCTTTCAGCTCTTATCTCGTTGACTTCATTCTGGTGTTGCTTTAGGATGTCATAAAGTTTGTGACAGGAGACAGTCTTTAGCTCTTGACTCTGCTTAACAAGTGTCACAAACCTTTGCCATTCTAGTTGTAATTGAAGTAAGAACTGAACATTCACTTGATGATTTGTAACATCACACTGATTTTTGACAAGCTCGTTCATCATCTTGTAGAACCTTGAGTAATACGATTCAAGTGATTCACCATCCCATGATGTGAATTTTTTAAACTCCTATTATAAATTGGTTTCAAGATCTTAGACATTGATTGATTCACCCTGTTTCAATCTTTTAATAGGTTCAAATTCAGCATTTAGTTGATCCCGTATATCTTGTGAAACATTCTTGTAGTTCTCCATATACCATTCTGTAGTGGTTTCTGAACTACCTTCAGCAACTAGAACGGTCTTTTCAGTCCATTTGAATTTGTAAGGTGGATTCTGGAGACAATAGTGGATGAGTTCATTGTTGGGTTTGGTGTCGATGTATCTCTTGATTCTGGATTTCCACTGAACGTAATTACCCGGTGCTAACATTGGTGGACGGTCTTTACCACATGCTTCCATGATAGCATTGTGAAGAGCATTTGATGTTTGAGTTTGCAAATTATTATTGGTATTTGACATTTTGATTTGTTGTGAATGGATATTGGATCTTAAGTAGGTAAAGTGATTGTTGTTGTTTGAGTTCACGGGATTTTACAATTCTATGACTTAAACCGAGAAAAGAATAATCTTTTACGGGATTTTACTAAATCAAGAAGAAACCGTGAAAATAGTTGTTGTTAAATCGCCTTGTGAAACAGCCTTGTTAAACCGCCTTGTTAAAGAGCCTTGTTAAAGAGCCTTCACCTGCAGAGCTGTTAAACCACCTTCCAAAGCACGAAACTTAAATTTTTTAAAACACAAAAAGACTCACTTTTGATCGTTTTTACCCAAAATTTCTTGTACTTCTTACCTATCTAAGACTAGTAGAACCATAAAGACACAAACTTTATGGTTTTTAACACAAAAAGTTTAAAATCAAGATTCTTAGACCAAAACTCTTTTCGAACCAAAAATAACATAAAAGATCAAGATTTTGATGTTTTTCCAAGGATCTACTTGTACTTCTAGCCTCTACCAAGGTAAATAAACAAGAAAGTTGCAAACTTTATGGTTTTTGAACACACAAAAGTAAAACCCTCTTTTGTGGAGGTGTTCGAACCAAGTGAAAAACAAGGAAAAACAAGAACAAAATCACCAAAAATCCCTTGGCATATGATACCACATGTTGTCCCAAATAACTAAGATCCAAACACAACTAATAAGCTATACCAATAAGCCATGAGCACGAAAAAAGCTAGAAAAGTGAAAGAAGTTTAGAGAGAGAAAGTAGAGAGAGAAACAAAAGAGAGAAATATTAGATTGGGAGGAAACACATACAAATGGTAACCAACACCCTCTCCATGTGTGGAGAAGGTCCAATTTATACCCTTGGCCACCTTATAGGCTCGTGGGCTTTCTATGGGCCAGGCTTGGCTTCTCGTGGGCTTTGAGCTAGTTACATGGACATTACTAGATTACAATCCAAGCCCGTTAATCCCGGCTGGCCTATTACATTACAAGACTAATTACGACTAATAAGACCGATAACATTCTTGTTCGACTTATATAAAATTAAGGCTAACACGAACGCATATACTTGGAAATTAAATGATGAACTTGACGTAAGAATTATTTTGGCTAATAAAATAAAACAACTATTAGGTGGTGATATAACAATATAAAATATAGTGCATTATTTGATATTCACTTGCATTATTCTAAATCGACCTATAATTAAATAGGTTGCATACCGTTTTTTTGTGACGACTTTCCTTGTTGATTTTTTCAAAAATAAATACCATCACTTGAGATGAGTTTATGGCCCATGTTTACTTGTTTATCACTATTTTTCAAATCTCAGGATGAGATACATGACTTGTTTTACATTTTGACGCAAGTACTCTTTTAAACGATTACGGATTTGCCTAAGTAGCGATAACCCATTATGCCCACTATCATGAACTGTTAATTACTTTGTGTAAGCATATGTGTTATAAATCGATCTATTAGGATTGACATCCCCATCCAGGATTGGTGCTAACAAAGCCAACGGGCGTATACCATGTCGGACTGCGGGTGTCTCACTTTAAACACTCCCTAGGGTACTTTGATTGCCTGAAATTGATTGGCATACTTATACTGTCGTAGTCTCGGTGTCACGAGCTTAGTGAAATCATAATTATTTCTCTGGATATTGTATACCATTCAATACTTACTTTAAATCTTGCGGTCCAACCTTTATAATTACTTAAACCTATTAACTCACCAACTTTATGTTGACATTTTAAGCAAGTATTTCTCAGGTGAATAAGCTGCTTGACATTATTGATGTGAATTGGAGTCCAAACTTTTCAAGAATTCATTCATGGATTTCTACATGCATACAAACTATCATTCCTTGTTGTACTAATTTATGTCTTTCATTTTGATGCAACATTTAGGACAAATGTTATAACTTACTTATTTTCAACCAAATTAATGAGGTTATCTTTCAAACGACACACTTAGAGGTCGCTCTTTTATATCTTGTGCTATTGTATTATGAAGTAAGGCCCGCGGTCACTATTATGATGCCACATATTTTAGGGGTGTTACATTTGTTTTATCCATGGTGTGTTTATTGGTTTTGGTTATTTGAGTAATCAAATGTTCAGGCTTAATATTGTTAATGATAATATTGATTCAGCCTTTATGTCAACTTCTAAACTGAATGATTCAATCCTATGGCATGCTAGACTGGGCCATGTTTACTTTAAAAGGATGCAAGATATGTCTAAGGATGGATTAATCCTAGCTCTTAACATGGACACTGAAAAGTGTAAGACTTGCATGCTGACCAAAATAACTAAGAAACCATTTCAAAATGTAAAACGTAAAACTAAAGTTTTGGAGCTGATCTAAGTGATTTATGTGATCTGCATGCTACTCCCTCATTAGGGAATAATAAATATTTTGTGACATTTATTGATGATGCTTCAAGGTTTTTTATGTTTATTTATTACATTCAAATGATGAAGCATTAAACAAAGTCAAAGTATTCAAAACTGAAGTTAAATTACAACAAGGGTCCCTGATCAAAAGATTCAGGACTGATAGGGGAGGTGAGTACATGGATACTTTGTATTTTCAGTATGTTGGTATTATCCATGAAATGACTGCTCCCTATACTCCATAACAAAATGGTATATCTGAAAGGAAAAATAGAGTACGGAAAGAAATGGTTAATTTCATGTTGTCTTACTCAGGACTGAGTTAAGGGTTCTAGGGTGAAGCTATGTTAACAGCTTGCTATTTACTAAATAAGGTTCCCAATAAAAGGAATAGGATTATCCTTTATGCACTCTGGATAAAAAGAAAACCAAACATGAACTACCTTAAGGTTTAGGGTTATAGGGCAGTTGTAAGACTCCCTAATCAAAAGCTAAACACTTTGGGTGAAAGAGGCATTGAATGCATCTTTGTTGGATATGTTGAGCATTCCAAGGCTTTTAGGTTCTATGTAATTGAACCTAATGAATTAGTTTCAATTAACTTAATAATTAAGTTAATGGATGCTATCTTTGATGAGAATAGATCCTCTTTAGTCCCTAGACCAAGCCTCAGGATTCATAATGGAACTGAAGAAATTGGTGGTTCAGTGGTCCCAAAAGAGGTCGCTAAAGAGATTGTTCAGCAACCTAAACCTAAGCTTAGAAAAAGCAAAAGGAATAGGACTCCAAAGAACTTTGGACCTGAATTTTAATTATATTTAATTGAAGGAACAGGGGATGAGGTATTTGACCAACAATCCTATTGCTTTAATGTTGAGGATGACCCCAAGACATTTGATGAAGCAATGAAGTCTCAGGATGTTGCTTTCTGGAAAGAAGCAATTAATGATGAGATGAATTCCATCATGGGCAATAACACTTGGGTGTTGGTTGATCTACCTCTAGGTTGCAAACCTCTTGGTTGTAAATGGATATTTAAAAGAAAACTGAAGGTAGATGGAACTATTGAAAAGTTTAAGGCAAGACTAGTCATTCAGGGCTTCAGACAAAAGTCAAGGATATACTACTTTGATACTTATGCTCGAGTCGTATGTATCAGTACCATAAGACTGTTGATTACTTTGGCATTAATTCACAATCTGATTATTCATCAAATAGATGTAAAGACAACTTTCTTGAATGATGCATTGCATAAGGAGGTCTATATGAACCAACCTCAGGGCTTCATCATGCCTGGCAATGAAAACAAGCTGTGTAAACTGATTAAGTCCTTATATGGACTGAAGCAGGCCCCTAAGCAATGGTATAAAAAGTTTGATGAAGTGGTTTTGTCTAGTGGTTATTTACTTAACCAAGCTAACAAATGTATATATATCAAATTTGATGAAACTGGTAAAGGTTTCATCATTTTCCTATATGTTGATGACATGCTGATCTTTGGCACTAATTAAGTTCAGGTGGACCTGACAAAGGAATTTTTGTCATCAAGGTTCTCTATGAAAGACATGGGGGAGGCTGATGTTATCCTTGGTATAAGGATTAAACATGAAAGTAATGGGATAACATTTTCTCAATCTCATTATATTGAGAAGGTACTAAATAAATTCAATTACTTTGATTGCAGTCCAGTGAGTACTCCTATTAATACACGTGAGAAGCTGATGCCCAATAATGGTTAGGTTGTATCTCAACTTGAGTATTCTACGGTGATTGGCTGCCTAATGTATGTCATGACTTATACAAGGCCTGATATTGCTTTTGCAGTGGTTAAAGTGAGCAGGTATACTAATAATCCTGGTACTCAGCACTGGAAAGAAATTCAACGAGTACTGAAGTACTTGAAGAAAACCATGGACTATAGTTTGATATATACGGGCTATCTTTCAGTCTTAGAAGGATACCCTGATGCAAGTTAGATCAACAATACTGAAGACAATTCATCTACCAATGGTAGGGTATTCCTGCTTGGTGGAGGTGAAATTTCCTGGGCATCCAAAAAGCAAACTTACATCACCAATTCAACAATGAAATCTGAATTTGTGGCTCTAGCAGTTGCTGGTAAGGAAGATGAATGGTTGAGAAACCTGATCCTTAATATTCCATTGTGGTCCAAATCTATAACACTTATATCTATCCGCTGTGATAGTGCTGCTACATTGATAAAGGCTTATAACCAAATATACAATGGGAAGTCTAGGCACTTAGGTGTCAGGCACAACATAATTCGTGAGCATATCACGAATGGGGTGGTATCTATAGAGTTTTTGAGGTCTCAACAAAACTTAACTGATCACTTGACAAAGGGACTGGCTAGAGACTTGATTTTAAAGTCTGCTGAAGGGATAGGTTTAAAGTCCAACCAACTCGTTGAATGCTAGGACACCCAACTCCATACTCAGGAAACTTGATAGCTGAGTTCAATGTGGAAAGCTGAACGATCAGTGAACTGAAGCACATGTTTTACGAATCATCCCAAGAATGTGCTTGGAACCTACTAAAAAGAAGGATGAAGATTTTACTTCTCAATGGTTAATTTCTTTGAAAAAGTGCTTAGTAGGAGCACGAATAAGAGGAACCACCTATGTAAATGTTAAGGTTTTTCCACTTCAGGGAGCATGGACTTTAGCTCTTACAACCTTTATGAATTGGATATGGACACATGGCTTGTATAGTGTCAGGAGTTTTTAAGTGTTTGAAAACTTATGTGTATTTTATCTTTAGGTATTCATATGGGTTGAAGGGTTCAATTCTTTAAATACCCTGATTCTCAAATATTTGAACGTGTAATGTACTAAGATGGAAATTCAATCCTTAGGATATTTTCGTTTATGCACTTGTTTTGTTTAATGTTTAATTTTCATGCAAATGAATTGTATTAAATTGGGGAGGATTATTGGAAATTTAGTTCAATTGTGGATTCAGTTTATACCAGGTAATAGGACTGGAGGTACGAGTTATACTCCCATAGGCCATTGAACACCTTGACTCTAATAGTGGTAAAAGGGAATTCAAGTCGTTGATGAAGTTCAGTGAGTTCACTCTTTAGTGAGTGCAACTCTGGACTGAATGATATTCATCAGTTTGATGGATTCAACTTTGTACTCCCTGAGTAGTAAGCTGAAAGATACCATCAGGGAGTAATCCATCAAGGGATGTATCCTCAGCAGGTTAACTCACCAGTGAGTTCTTTTAGTATTGGACCTTCAGCTTGTATACTCTTTAGTGAGTTAGCTGATGGTTCAGGACAGTAAAGGATTGACCTCGCTGGAATGAATTCAATTAACTTGTAACAACTTTAACATATTCAAGTGGCAAGTTTGATTGCATTAAATGACCACGCTTAAATTAGTCATGTAACCACTAATTTCTAAAAATATAGAGACTAATTATGGAATAGATTATATCTCTTATAATCTCTCATAATTCTATTAACTAGGGTGTTGAGTATTTCTCCTATAAATAGGAGATCACAATTGCATGGGAAATACACAGAAAACATAAACACTTAGAACTGAATGATTCTCTATTTGTGCCTAAAACAAGAACAAACACTTGGTTTTATCCCAAGGAGGTATTCGTGTAACCCAAGCATAGGGTCGAATAATCTTCTTTGAAAAGTGATTACACGACTTCAAGTGATATACGGTAACCATACATTGGTAATTAGCTAGGCATTAATTATCTTCACCTTATTCTAGGCCAACCACAACCAACAACTTATTACTTGACTCGTATTTGGTGTGAAGAAATTTCCAAAAGTGTTGTTTGTACATTATGAAAAAAATAGTACTGCTTAATTTTTAGCTTAAACATTATTATGCGCTCAATATTAATTTTTAGTGTAATATTAAGGTGGTATGGAGTTATCGCATAAATTCATTTTGATTGTCAATTTAAGGTACAATTCTTAATAGACAACTTTAAAAGTTATAAACTCATATACTCGTCATCAGTTTGGTTCATTATAGATCATCTTTTTTCAAAGATCAAACGTCATAATCCTCAACCTCATTTCTTTTTCATCTATGGCTAACACACATTATGATGATCCCAGTTTTGTACCCCTCTCATTTACTCTCCATTAAATATACACACAGTTATAACTCATAACCACTCAACCACCAAACTCTCACAAATCCCCCAAAATCATCACTTCTATGAAATGGTGAAGGATACAAACGTTTCTAGTAAATTTCTAGCTTTAAATTGATGTATTTTTTTATTATTGTATATATATGCCGTTTTTGATGTTAATTAGAGTTTTATTCTTGTTTTTGATAATTTAGGGCTTATATTCATTGATGATAGTTTAAGGCTTATAAGCAGCTAACTTAGGAGGCTTATATCTATTGATGCATTAACTTATATCCAATTTTTAACTCTTTGGTGATTATCTGTACTGCTTTCTTTTTCTTGGCATAAGGGTGAGGTACTCATAATTAGGATAATTTGATAGGTAAGGTATAAATACATCAACTGTTACATTTGGGTATGAATGTTTCATCACAATTTTCCGCATCTAAAAGATATATAGGTTGCTCTTGTCACTCGGTCCTTATTGCGATTTGGAGGAGTTAGAACTGAGATTATATTTGTGTAATTACAAATGGAGGATGCAGCGAGGAAACCTTTTATGCTTGACTAAGGTGAGAGATCAGTGGTAGTAAGGTGAATATAGTTGAAGGGTTTTACGCAAACCTTTTTCAGTGTTTAGTATCATTCGTCATTTATAGCAACCATCGATGTGGCAGTCTTCACTTTGAGTGTTAAGTATGTGGTTTCGGTACCTGTGAGCGCCTCCATATATGCACTGCTTAATAGAGTTGTGTGTTTTCCTTTGAAGGACTTATGGTTATCGTCTTCTTATACATGTAAACACAACTAAAATGGAATTTTTCCATCTTTTAACATCAATTGTATATGAGCAGTTCTCAAATTACAGGAAGTGGTTGTCATCTTTTGTTTCAAACCTTAATAAACGCATATATTCTGAAATTAAAAAGTTGTCTTATGCCTCCAAAAGGAAACGGGTTACACTTTTTTAAGTTTGACTTAAGTTGAATTAATGATCCGTTTTTTCTTTTACTCATATCTTTCCTGACATATATCATTTTGTTGTTTTGTGTAGAAAAATACGACCCTGAACTTAATATACTTGTGAAAACATTGTTGTTTTTGAATGCCAAAGTTGTTGATGTTCCTGAAGGTACTTTTGTTTAAACTGATTAAATTTTTTATTAGTCAAGTTGTTTTTTTTACTACAAGTACACACTACTGATTTTTTACTACAAGTACACACCATTGATCCGTTTAGAGTAACCGTAACTTTCATGCACTAACACAACAACACACAAAATAAAGAAGAAAATCATATGTGTAAATCACATGTGTTTCAGGTAAACATAACACTGAATCACATGTGATTTGGTAACATGATAAAAAAATGATTGAATTATGATTTAGTTCTTTGTACCTTGCATGGATACGCTTCACTTATGATTATTTGATCTTACAAAATCAATTTTTTTTACGTAGGTGGTGCGGTTTCTAAATTGTCTTAACAGAAACAGAAAAAACAAACATCCAAGAAAAAAATCTAAACCATCGGTTACGGGTAAGAATGTCGAGCAATCAACCGAAACACCATCTGCTCATGTTGTGGCCAGTGAATCACCTCAACGGACCAAGCAAACTAAGGCTTCAATTCATCAAGATTTATCTGTTGCAAATGTTGAGAAAAGGAAACAAGCTAATGTAGAGGAAGATAAAGGTGAAGAAGCTAAAGCAAAGGTTGGTTAGAGTACAAAGATGTCTAAGCTTGGTAAGTCTCACACGTGGCCTCAACCGGAACCAAAGGCGGAGCCTGAGCTAATGGTGGATTGTGCATATAAAGAGTAATATGTAACTCCAAGTAATGTGAATCATCTAGGTTTTATTTATGAAAAAAATTAGGCGGAGAAGCCTCAAGTAGTGTATCGGTCTAATCCTAAGTCAAGTTCTAGTAAAAAGAGGAAGAATGCAGAATATGAAGTAACTGTGCAAATTTTAAAGAAAACAAAGGCTGATTGTGACAAACAGACTATAAGGAAAGGTTTAAGGAAGAAAGACGAGCATATTGATTATTGTCTTGTCGATGAAGAAACGAGTGTGAAAAAGGTTAATAAAAAAGGGAAAGGAAAGGGCCAAGTAAAGCTCAAAAGAAATACGAGTTGCTTGACACTCATTATCCGAGTATGCGTTTAAGGGTAGTTCCTCTTTCCCTTTTCAAAGCAATCTGTGATTGTCGAGTTGCTTGACACTCATTATACAAGTATGAGTTTTTGGATCCTTACATGGAATCAATATTGAATGACTTCAAGGTAGATTGGGTCGTTTTACTGTTCAAAGTTTTGATTGTAAGGATTTCTTTTTGAAACTTAATCACGACTCTATTAAGGTTGATTCACATAGAGTTGATGATATGCTTGGAATTCCTATGGGTGGAATTCCACTTTTGTCGTTAGAGGAGATTTGTGGTGGACGTGATCCGTTTGCAATGGATTGGTTTGCTCAGTTTGAGGAAATGAAAATTGACAAAAATCCGTGCAACACATATTGCTAAAAAGATTGTAGATGCGACCACCATTGACTTCATGTTTAAAATGATCTTCCTTATGCTCCTTACCAACACATTGGCAAAGAATGAAACAAAAAATAGACTTCTTTCCTTTAATGTTCTCAAACGTTTTTGAGAAGACACTCTGGTTCAATCCATTGATTGGTGTGGCTAAAGACAAAAAAGTTCTGGACGTTGTTAATCACTTCTACAATGGTTCTGTAGATAACCCATAACACTTTCACTTCATCATGGATACAAGAAAATAAGATGAGAAATATGGAAGAATTTTAGAGAGAGAAACTAGAAAGAGAAAGTAAGGAAAAAAAAAAGAAGTGGTTGATTTACTTGCAAAGTTACAAATGAGACCAACACCCTCTCTATCCTTGGAGAGGGGTATTTATACTTAAACATAAAGGCTTACTTGCCTTAAGTATTTCTACGGGCCAGGCTTGGGATTACTTGGGCTTTCGCCCGATACACGTGACCGATTAGCTTACATATAAGAGCCCGTTTACCCGTTCTAGCCTATTCCAACGTTACATAATTAAATGACCGAGATGTAATATTCTTAATGAATGGACTTCCATGTTCGACTCAATATTTGAGGCTAACAATCTCCCCCGAAGTGAGTTCATTGTGACACTCTTTTGTGAGATCAATGAGATTGCTTTTGTCGTTAAGCTCTTATGATCTTTGTCTCTGTCTATGTTGTAGGCTTGCTCCTTCATGCTTTGCGATCTTTGATCTTGAGCCTTTGACATTGTCTTTAGACTTTGTCTTAATGTACGAGAACTAAAAATCTTTATCCTTCCGTCTTGATCGTCTTTGCCGCCTTGCGATCTTGTGTCTTGACTAACATGCTCATACTTTGCATCATCTTGAAAGCTTGCTAACAATCTCTCTTGATAGACTTGATATCTTGAAGGAAGATATTGTATATCAGAGTTTGTGTGGAAGTCTTTATCTTTAATTCTTAAGCTTTCATGATTCTTGAATCTTGATGCATATAGTATGTCTTTGTAGTTTGAGCATGAGCATGTGGTAGTGAATCCTACTCCAGCTGGAATGAGGCATCACCATATCCATCTTTATATGAATCCTGAAATAAAATAGTTAGCAATAAAGCGGGTGGACGAATATGGCTTTGTCATTTGTCTGAATTTGGTTAGATTAACCTCCGGTTTCGTAAGACCGTTTTACAGTATAAATATTGTATCTGTGATCAGGTAGATTCAAAGAATCTCCTTGACAGGGTTTCCAGCTCAAAGTGTTAGATCCTCTAACGCAAATGCATTAGATTCACCGTACTTGCTAGTTCTCAATACCAGAACGTCTCAAAGCAGACAACACGATATGAGTGAATCAGATAGTTACTATCTTTCTGATTAAGTAGTCAATTCATTTACTGGAACAAGTTTGATTCACATTGAATCGCACCATGGTTTCTTTCCAGTTAACACAAGTTCGATTCATATAGAATCTCACAAGTCACCTTCCAAGAGCTTGTTTGATGCTGGCTCAAGCAGGATTTCCATCTTCATTGTGAATACATAAGTATCACTCGGATGTTTTGGCACAATCACAAGGATAATGCGTAGGACTCTTGTTAACAGCTTGTGAACTTATTGGTGTTCAACAAGTGTTAGTAATGGAATGTGTCCTAATGAGATTTATTTTATTAATCTCTTGGCTCTAGACTCGATTAGTGTGTTTTGGTTTTATTAGTCAGAGGCTGGAGCAGACTGCCACCTATTCAATATTAACTAACTCGGAGTGAAAAAGTCAATAGAAGTCGTGTGTATCTCCGTGACAAATGAGACAAGTTTCTGTTGAGAGAAACTCGAATAGCTAGGAAGGGTTGTGCATTGCATCACTGGGTCCATGATGTCATCTTCAGTATTAGAATTCATCTTTATGAAATCCGATAGATTATGTATTGAACCGGTTTCTGCCTAAGGTGTAGGGAGGGCTTCTTTTTTTAGACCCTTTATCCATACATTTCTTTTTAATTCTTCAACTCCTTCAATGCTTACCAAGACGTCATTACTAACACCTTGTTGTGATTGTTCCAGTGTTAGCTCAATCTTAGTCGGCATTGTTCCCTTATACTCATTCATCTCCAATCATACCTAGGGACTGTTATTTCTAACTATGGAGTATCTTTGGGTAGATCCCTCCGATTCTGGTTGGATCATAGGACAAATGCCTAACCTTACCACCTTATGACTTCAGAATCGTTGTGGAATAAGATGTTGTAGGGTATGAGATCGTAACCATAAAACCTTTTCAGAAGAGTATCAAGCACTTTGAATCGATAAGATCACTTATTATTTTCAAGATCACATTTTAAATACATTTCTCCCCTTATTTTAAATAATAATTCACTTAGTTTTTGAAATACTTTATGATTTAAATTTGTTATGAAAATTCCGTGGGGAAAACTTTTACATAGCATGAATTACATGGAAAATATAACTTCTCCCCTCGATTTTACATATGTTTGACATCAAAAACAATGATACCAAGTTGTAAAATGAATATAAAATTGATGGTTAGCATTGTTGAGCACATAATTTTGAAAGATTATGAATTGTCATTGAAGAATTCTTGAAAAATTGTGCTTAATCACTTAATTATCTTATAACAATCAATCTATTTTGATAGTCTTTATTATTTCTTAGATGTTATTAAGACCTGTTATAATGTGTTGAATACATAAGAATTGTCATGTTATGATGTATCCAACAATCATTAAAAACATTGTTTTTCGAGAAACTCCCCCTCAAACATTAACTCATTTAAAAATGACACCAAATGTAGAATAATTGTCTTGTAAAACAATATGAGGGATGGAGTGTTGAACACGCAATTTTGAAAGATTTTGAATCATCATTAAGAATTTTTTGAAAAATTGTGTTCAACTTTTTGAAAAACCAAATGTTAGAAGACTTATCTTCTAACGCTAAGGATAAGCGCACTTATGCGTACACTCTCCTTTGTCGTTCGGGTTCGAGTTGCAATCTGAGAGCGATTACAAGTCATAGAGAAAAATAGAAATGACATGTTTTGAAAGCATTTGAAACTCCTGTTCGAACTTCATTTACACGCCCGTGTCGATATTAATCAACATTTCTAGGTACGTAAATGTTATCGATTCCAAGAGACATGTCGAGAAGAATATTTTTTGAAACATTTTCTGATTTTTTGATTTTGTATTTTCTTTTTGAAATTTTATATTTTTGTATTTTTCTTTTTGAAATTTTATATACATGTTGATGTTTGATGAAGTATCAAGCAGATTCTTTTGTCAGAACCTCCAGTTCTGCTGGAGTCAAACATCTCATACCAATTCGCCTGACAAGATACTGAAACCTATCTTCGGATAGGGCTTTAGTAAACATATCAGCCAATTGGTATTCAGTTCTGACAAAGTACAATTCAATTATACCGTTTTCAACCTGTTCCTTTATGAAGTGATACCGAGTATGGATATGCTTGGTACGGGAGTGCTGCACGGGGTTGCATGAGATTGCTATGGCTGACTGAGAGTCGCAATACAACGGTATTTTGTTGTAGTTGAAGCCATAATCTTGAAGCTGTGTCCTCATCCACATTACTTGAGCACAACTTGCAGATAACGCCACGTATTCAGCCTCTGCGGATGACATTGCAGTACAGTCTTGCTTCTTTGACATCCAGCTGACTAATTTATCACCTAGGAACTGTATTCCTCCAGAAGTGCTTTTGCGAGTATCAACGCAACCGGCATGATCGGCATCTGAAAAAGCTGTTAGTTCAAAGCCAGAATCCTTCGGATACCAGAGTCCCATGTTAATGGTACCCCTTAAGTATCGAAAGATCCTTTTAACCTCTTTGAGGTGTTTTTCAGTCGGTCTTGCTTGATATCTTGCACAATAACATACTGCTTGCACTATGTCTGGTCTACTAGATGTTAGATACATGAGTGACCCGATTTTACTACGGTAGTCAGTTTGGTCTATGGGTTCACCACTCAAGTCTGCATCTAATTTAGGTTTGGTAGCCATTGGTGTACCAATGCTTTGTCCTTTTTCCATACCATGTTTTTTAAGTATTTCTAAAGTGTATTTGGCCTGATTGATAAAGATACCGCGTGGGGATTGGTGGATCTGAAGTCCTAAAAAGAATTTCATTTCCCCCATTAAGGACATCTCAAATCTACTGTGCATTAATTTTTCAAATCGTTTAGAAAATTTAAGGTTTGTGGACTCGAAAATAATGTCATCAACGTAAATTTGCACAAGTAGAATGTCCTCCCTGTATCTTATCATGAATAAAGTCGGGTCAATGGTACCTTTAGTAAAACCTTTGGATATCAGAAATTTTAAGAGTTCATCATACCAGGCTCTTGGAGCTTGTTTTAATCCTTATAGAGCTTTCCTTAAATGGTAAACTTTGTCTGGATGATCAGGATCAACAAATTCGTCCGGTTGTGCAACATAAACCTCCTCCTTCAGTGGACCATTAAGAAATGTCATTTTCATGTCCATCTGATAAATTGGAAAAGACTTGTGTGCAACATATGCGATGAAAATCCGAACAGCTTCCAAACGAGAAACTAGAGCAAATGATTCTTCAAAATCAATACCCTCTTCCTGAGAATAACCCTTAGCTACAAGTCGTGCCTTATTACGAATTACAGTTTGCTCTTCATCCTTTTTGTTCTTCCATAACCACTTTAGCTTGATTACGTTCTTGCCAAAGGGTTTGTCAACGAGTTCCCAGACTTGGAGTCTATGAAACTGATGAAGTTCTTTCTGCATTGCTTCTATCCATGCAGAATCAGCCATTGCTTCCTTAATGTTTTTCGGTTCTGCAATACTCACGGTGAGTGCGAACATACACATTTCAGGATTGGTTGTAAGTTGTCATCTTGTTTGCACTGGCTTAGATGGATTTCCACGAACTTGAGTTAACGGGTGATCTTTTGTCCATCGGTATTCAGAATCTTAAGGTTGATTTAAGGTATGCACATTTGAGGTTGATTGAGGTTGATTTAAGGAATGCAGTTGAATTCTAAGTTTGTTAATAACATGTTGCCGGAATGGGGTAGATTTGTAACTGCAGTGAAACTCAACAGAGGCTTAAGGGACTCCAACTATGATCAACTGTATGCTTATCTAAAGCAGCACGAGGCACATGCCAATGAGAACAAAATGATGTTAGACCGATTCACTCAACACACAGTTGATCCTCTCGCTTTGATGACCAATGTGGCACCTCCGCAGTACAATTCACAATAATCCACAAATCCATCATATACATATGTTCCACCACACTTTGCTGACAACTCTCAACTTGATTCGGGACTCTCTCCAACGGACAACTTAATTGAGAATTTAACCAACACACTTGCCCTTCTCACCTAATCATACAAAACATACCTTCCTCAAACAAACAATCAACTCAGAACTTCATCAAATCCTAGGAACCAGGCCACAGTTCAAGACGGCAGGGTTGTGGTTCAGAATGTTTAGGGTCGACGGAATAGAGGACATGGTAACAATGCACGGGGTACAGGTACA
>BQNB010122245.1:2169-20318 GCA_026074375.1 Tanacetum coccineum
AATGAAAACATAGAGCCTTAACAGTTCACTACTTCAAATGCAACACCTGAACAAAATGAGCTTGAGGTTATAGTTTCAACATAGGAAATAGTGAACCTGTTCATACAAGAAGATCTACAAGGAACTTAACTAAACTAGCTTGGTTAAAATATTTTGTTTTACCTAAAGGACAGACTTCTTTTGCTAACAATGTTAGTACTGACACACAAACCAAACACCCCAAGTATCCTCTTTTTAATGAGAAGGACTTCATCAAAATCCCTGATCAACACATTGCTTTCTAGCCAATGTATTTGCAGAAATCGAGCCTTCTTATTATCACTAAGCCAATAGATATCTTGAGTGGGTACAAGCAATGCAGACTAAACTTAATGCATTAGAGAAAAACCACACTTGGGAATTGACTTCTCTGCCACCTAGTCATAAGGCTATTTCCTCAGAATAGGTCTTTAAGACAAAATACAAGGCTGATGGAACAATTGATAGGTACAAAGCAAGGTTGGTCATAAGGGGATTTGATCAAAAGGAATGCACGGATTACAAACACACTTTTTCCCCTATAGCAAAATTGGCAATTGTGAGGGTTCTAATTGCTTTGGCCACTGCAAAAAGATTGCCTTTAGGGGGGTATACAATCAATTTGGATTTTAACACTAGTTTTCACTGCAAAAGGATAGCTATTACTATATTTATATATATATATATATATATATATATATATATATATATATATATATATATATATATGCCTCCAGCTGGTTATACTGCAGCTTCTCCAGGACAAGTGTGCAAACTTAAAAAGTCCTTGTATGGGTTGAAATAGGCTTCTAGTAAATGAAATCATGAATTATCCAAGTTTTTGCAGTTATTAGGATTTTTTAGTCCAAAAATGATTACTCATTATTTGTGAAGAAAGATAAAGAACAGTTGTAACACCCCAAAAAATGGGTCGCAGCGGAATATGTTTTCAGGAGCGTTACTTCATAATACCATTGCTCAAGTCATGAGAGAACGACCTCTAACTGTGTCGTTTGTAAAGAAATCTTGAATTATTTAGACTCCAATGCACATCACATAAGCCAAGCGTCTAATTCACCTGAGAAAAATATGCTTAAAAAGTGTCAACATAAAGTTGGTGAGTCCATAGGTTTTTGTAAGTATAAACGTTGAACCAAAGTTTTGTAAAGT
Source organism: Tanacetum coccineum (assembly GCA_026074375.1). Taxonomy (NCBI): domain Eukaryota; kingdom Viridiplantae; phylum Streptophyta; class Magnoliopsida; order Asterales; family Asteraceae; genus Tanacetum; species Tanacetum coccineum. The sequence goes on from BQNB010122245.1 coordinate 3,358, forward strand.
TTGCATGACCATTTCAATCCCCAAATAGTCACCAAAACGTATGTATGAATGTTATAAATCAAAGAGTTGTAAAGTATGCATGACCATTTAAATTCCCAAATAGTCACAAAAAGTTATGTGTAGTTGGACTACCATTGTTTAAAGTATGTATTGCCACTTTATTCAAGGCAGCGTAAATATTCCTATATGTATAAAACAATGATTACGATTTTTCTAAGTTCATGAAACTATTATGTAAACTCATATATATATGCCACTTTATTCAAGGCATCGTATATGTTTATGTTCATATTCTTGCCCTACTCTGACATGCTATAACATTCGTTGCTCGGTAGTTTCGACACCAGTGATAACTAATCACCTGAACGGGGCTGCCACACCCGAATAGATCTATTTCACAACATTCGCGCTCACCCTCCAGGTAATTCACAGTTCAATCCGCTTAAGCTAATCCATAATCATTTGGGTAAAAATAAAGTATTGTCCTTGTTTTCAAAAATAAGTGAAACAATCAATGTATTTCGTCCCAAAATAAGTAATTGAGTATGTAGACCAGTTTGTAAAATGAATTGTAAATGCACACGTAATAAATTCAAATCAATCACGTATATGAATTTCGTAACAAGCATGTTCTCACCCCAAAAGTTATAAGGTAAATATAAAACAGTAAAATGCGGGGCTATAAACTCACCTCGAGTGAATGATAATCAACAAAGTATATCACAACAGAAAATGTGTCACGATAATGACCGAATGCAACCTAATCAATTAGAAGTCGTATAAGTACTAAGCACTTTGATTAACTAATACCACATATAATTTTATATAGCTACAGCACTATCTAATCGCATTTGTGAAATCATGTTTATAAAGTTAAAATGTTTATAAATATTTTATTAGTAAAAACGACGTAATATTCCCGTTTTAAGCCCGTTTGGTATGTTTCTTACATCCATGCTTTTGTATTAAGACGATGTATCAAAATATTACATTTTAAATATTTGAGTCCTCTGGTGAATAGTGGTTTTTACTGTTCATATACTTTTATAAAATTTGTCATCGTAAACTCGTAAATGTCGTATTTTATTCGTTTTAACTCCGTTTTTAGCGATTCTTTTCAGTACGTCTTCGTAATTAAAATTTCTATCAAATTAATAATGTTTTCAAAATATATATATCTGATGTGAACAGTAACTTTTATAAAATTATTTTTATAAAAGTATTTATTATCGTAAACTTGCGTAATTCATAACTCCTTCGTTATTAATCCAAAAATTATGATTCTTAATGTTTTGGGTGACATCCGTAAATTTTGAGGTCGGTAACCGAAAGCAAACGTATGATATTAGACTCTCTAAATTATTTATGGAGTCACTTTTATGTGGTCGTATCACTCTTAGCTTTCAACGCTTGTCTATATGCAACCTGTGTTTCACATCGTTAGCTGTTTATCCCGAGCTCTAAATTCTATTTTCTAATTTTATAGAATTTATTTTATTATCCTTAGTTGGTTTTATTAAAAATCGTCATTTTAATGATTCGCGCAACATTACTTTGGATATTACTGAAGTGAACGATCTTAGTTAGTTAGTTAGTACACCATAGTAGTTGGTGCCCCATGTTATAGGTTGGGGTAAATAGGAATCGTTCAATGAAAAACCTTGTTCAATAACAATTGTGTTTGTTCAATAACAATTGTGTTTAATTCCGCTCTGATACCACTTGTAGGATCGATATTCCTTAATGAAACACTGATATACTGTCAACTATGCGGAATCTAGTTGATAATACTTATACATCTATTATTACATGATTTTAACAATAATATAGCGCATGACAAAGTATATCATACCATGATCATAAGTAAAAATTCTATTTTTCATGTAAATAAGTTTCCTAGATGATGATTAACTACATAACCATTATATACACATAAAATAATAAATGTAAAGAGATTAAGAGTTTTATATAACCTTAATATGAAGTAGGATGATGAAAAATATGATCTAAACCCTTGTTTACCTACTTAACCCAAGCTTACAACACTTGAAAACCCTAGATCCAAGTGAACCATAATCTTGAACCTTCTTGCTTTAACACTTGTAAATCCCAAACCAAACCTTCTAAACACCTTAGGTTATCTTAGATATGATGTAGGAACACTTGTAAATGTGATAAATAAAATTTGTATGGATGGTTTGTGTATTTGGTTTTTGGCCGTGGGATAGGAGGAACAAAAAGGGAGAGAATGAAGTTTTTCACCTTATGAAAAAGTTTGTAATGTGTTACTTACTAATGAATGCCTTATATACATATTATAGTTAGTTGTAAATAAGTCTAGGTTCATGAAAGACATGATGAGGATTTCTAGGGAAAGTCTTGGTCTTTACTTGTGAAAGTCCTTATGTTTTAATGAGATGTGTTGTACATAATTAAGTTGCTAGAAACTTGTGATATTTTCTTGATATTTCTCATCCATATCCGGCCATAGATGAATATGTATAAGATATTTTTGTAATTTTTGAGTATTGGGTATAATTGTGGGTATTTGTTGAAGCGTAGAAAAGTTTTGGTGGTTCCGGGTATGCCTAAACGTATTTTATCGTGAAACATAAACACTTTACCTAACCAAATAAAATAAAATGAACAAAGTTAATAATTGGTATGTGCTTAAATACACATACCGTTTGCCTAATAAAACGAGCTAAAAATACCAATAATGACCAATAAATACAGAAAAATGCATTGTATTCGTTTGTATTGTGAATTGTGTCTTGCAGGTAACGGATAGTGCACAAAAGGACTAAAATGAAGCAAAACGGACAAAACCGAGAACGAAAATGGAAAGAGTGCAAGAAATTAAAGCCAAAGGCGTATCCATCTTTTATGGACCAACCCGGACCCATTTTATTGGGTCGGGTCAGCCCAAGATAGATACTATACAAAACATAAGCCTAAAATATCACAAATCCAAGTCCATTTATCCTATATCCTATCTTGGGCCCAAGTAATAATCCAAGCCCAACATCAAAACTATATAACCCGGGTCAATATAAAAGTCTAACTCATAAGTCAAATGTACTGTTTATCTTTTTCACTCTTCCCTCCTGTTTTACCCTTACACAGAACAAGAACCACACGCAGGGTAAAATCTCCCAAATCACACGCTCTAAAGTACTTCTAGAAGGAATCCTAACAACACTAACACCCTAATTAGCAATGCTAGCAATTCCCAGCAATACCATTGGCTATTAGGACGTGGTACGTAATCCAACGGCTCAAAAGATGATGATTGTGAGGCGGTTTGATTGAAGGGCCAGGATTAGAGATCATGGGAGCGTCCAGAAGGCTAGAAGGTTCCTCTCACCCCTATAAAAGGAGGCTTTCACATACAGAGCAAGACATGTAAGATTTTAGTAGTAGTTTATTTTAGTAGCTTATTGTAATTTTAGCTTAAATGTCTTTTAAATTGATGTAATTCTCTCTTTTATAAGCTTGTAATTTGTTTTTTATATTAATAAAAGTTTCATTTAAATTGTTTTTTTTAATTATGTCTTTACTTATAATGATTTAATCATGATTTTATTAAGATAATAAGCTCAAAATAAGTTCTTTATTGTATAAGCTATAATTTAATTAGTTAAGCTTGTTTTAAGCTTAACTGGTTAAGCTCATTACTCAAACTTACCTCAGCTTGTTTTGGAAGATAAGCCAAAAAGGGAAGGGCTTATAGACCTCACCAGCTTGTTTACAACAAGCTAGAGCTTATAGAAAATCTCCTTTGAGCAATTTAAGTCCCTGTTTAGCTGGGATAAAAAGGTACTCTTTATTTTTCTTTTGTAGCTCATTTTGTATATTGATTTTGTAGTTTGCTTATTCTGCTTATAACTGCTTATTATTACTTATTCTATGTTCATTAGTCTATTGTTAGCTTATTATGTGTGGTTTTAAGTTTTAAATAAAGTTTGATTTAAGTTTTTGAGTATTTTAATCATTTAAAAGTTAAATCTGTTCTTAAGCTAATTAAAACTGCATATCTTCATAGATTATTAGATAATGCTTATTTGTCCTTTCTTTGAGCTTAAAGTGTCATCTAATAGCTTAAGTCTTAGTCTGTCTTATCAGTTTGAAGCTTATTAAGGCCTGTTTTGAGTTTAAATATGGTTTTCAATCTTATTTAAGCGCTGGTCGTTTGCCCAGTGTCACTGTAAGGGTTTGTCAGTGTTGGTGTGTCGGTTGGAGTTGCTAGGTAAAGCGCGCTGAAATTTCTAGGTGTTTGTGTCGTTTACGTGTGATTCCGGTTGTTAGTACTGAGGTGAAAGTCCTCTGAGTAGGAGAGGGGTGTTTGGCACAAGCAGTACTAACCTAGGTTAGTACTGTTTGATTGCCTTGTGTCCTTTAAAACAGATTTGATAAGCTTAAACTAAGCTTATAAACCAGCTTTTATAAGTTTTAAAAGGTTAAAGTTGCTTATCAAAGGTTTATACACCCATGGTTTAAATCTGTGGTAAGATAGTTTCAAATTCAGCTTATTTGTTTAAGATTTGATTAAGGGCTTTTTAGGTGTTGTTTTCCTGCTTGTTTTAGGCTCAAAATGCAGTAGAAATAGTTTGGTTTAGTTATTACATGTGCAAGTTTAATTAGTGTCACAATCTGTCTTTGTGTTTTAGTTTCATTTTTAAAGCTTAACATCAAGTTTTTCAATTGCAAATTTAGGTTAGATTAAGGTTGTTTAAGGGTCTGAAATTCATAATATAAGCTCATTGGATAGTAAGATTAATCTGTTTAAGCTTTGTGAGTTTTCACATTAGCTTTTTCTAGCTTAAATTTAGGCCTGCAGTTAGTATTTTAGCCTTTTAGAAAAACTTTAAAAAAATCCAAAAACATAGTTAATAGCTAGAACTGCCTTATTCATTAGCTTTTTCTAGCTTATTTAGAGTTCTAAAATTTGAGTTTTTGGCTTATTCTAGTAGCTTATAGTTCAAACTTAATCTGTTTTTAGGTTTTTAAGATCTAGCTTTTTGGTTTTCTAGCTTAAAAATTGGCTTAAAAAGTGCTCTTCAATCTGTTTTCATAGCTTTTCTCAATAACTGCTTATTTGATTTCTGAACTTATGGCTTATTGGATTTGCTTAAATTTTGTTTAGTTTTGCATATTAGGCTAGGTTTAAGGTGTTTGTAGCTTAATTGGCTTAGGTTTAAGCTTATTCAAGCTTATAAGCAATTTCAGTTTAAGTGTTAAAACTTAAAAGCTTTTAAGTCATAACTGTCACCTTAATTGAGCTTATTTCTAGCTTATTTGTAGTTTTTAGAAAAAGTGCTTTCATTAAAGTTTCTTATTTTTATTAGTAGTTAGCTTTTTCAAAAAGAAAAAAAAATATTTAAAAAAAAAGAAAGGTCGTAGGGGTCGAACCTGTGACCTCTCCTTTATAACACCAACACCTCAACACACACACTCATCACCAACTGCCCTTAGGTCTTTTTCGATTATACATCCACACAATTAATCTTTTAAACCCTTTTTACCAAATAAGCCTTCAGCCCTATTTAGCTTATTTATAGCTTATTCCAATAAGCTGCTTGCTCCATTTTATTTTTCCTAGGATTAGAATTGTTCAAAGTACTTTTTCTAATTTTTTTAGATTTTTATAAATTAGTTTAATATTTTTTTTATTAGTTTTAGATTAAATATGTTTTTAATTCATAATAAATAAAATAAAAGTCAAAAAATATAATTCTTTTTTCTAAAATTAGTTTTAATCATTTAGGATTTATAAAAAATAAAAAAAATTCAGGTTTCTAAATTTTAATCTGTTTAGTTATTTAAGTTCGCGTTTTTTAGATTCCCGTTATCATTTTTATGCTTTAATCTTAATTGCTTTCGTTTTTAGCTTGCCTTTATTTGTTTTTGCATGTTAGTTGTAGAAATAGAAAACCAAATCAAAATCCTTGAAATCATTTAAAGCACGCGATCACGAACTTAACCGATTCTCAATTCACACTTCGTCGAGATACGACTCGGGAAGATTTGAATTTTACTTTGTATAAAAGTAATCTTCTTAAATCCTTACGAAATACTTATTACTATACTATTATTGATATTATCCTTATATACGTATTTGGAGACCAATCAATTTTTGGCGCCGTTGCCGAGGAGGTGTGTATCGAATATCGCGTTGAAGTTTGAAGATTAGTGTTTAACAAGATGCATAAGCATAGACGGAAACTCTCAATTATGTGTGATCGGTGATCCTAATAGATAATAAATCAATTCAACCTTAAACTAATTATAATCAATGATGAATTAATGACTTCCTCTTAGATATAGTCAGTGGGTTCTTGCAACATAATTATAACAAAATACTCTCATTAGCACATATACAAGTATTGTAAACTGATAACACACCATCTACAGTCCCTAGAAACAACGTTAAGGCTCCTTGTTGCATTATACATATCCTAAATTAGTTTTAACTCTATATTCAGTGCACTCTTAAACATCAGACATAATTAACAAAGTACATTAGTAAAACGAGCAAAATAAAGCACAAGTCATAACCGAGGTAATAAAAAACGACCTAGACGGATCTCCATGAGCAGTAAGCCACGGCTCAACCAAAGACGCGCCAAACGCATCCTTAACATGCCCTTGCACATCCGACTTCCTGGAATCCATCTTCTTCCCTCCTAACGACTTCCCACACTCAGCCAAATTGGCCTGCTTCCCTAACCAATACAAAACCTTCATCCCATCCTCAAACGCAGCCGGATACTTATTCTCAGGCGCTAACCTATACCCAACCGCCACCACAATCACATCACACACTTTAGCAATCCTCCTACAAAAGAAATCATTCGCCACGGAATCACAACTCCCCGCCACAAACCCCCCTCCGTGAAACTGCACCATTAACGGCAACTTCCTACATTTATTACTAAACGGCGTATAACCCCTATAAACCCCCCCAACACCAACAACATTACTCTCATCACTACCAAAACCATTACAATAGCTACTCCTCCTATTAGTACCAGTCGTATCCGAATTAAGCGTGTTGGAATTAACCTCGCCGTAACTGTTACGTCTCGGAATGGAAAGCGAATCGATATGATTAGATCTGTTAGGTTTAGCGGAAGTGGGATCAAAAAGACAGGTGTCAGGTAAAAAGATACGAATAGTTAAATTGGAAGAAGGATCAATGTGAATATCTTTAGTAGCAACACCGTCAGTAAAAAGAGGATTAACCGCAGCGGTAGATTCTTCAGGGCGTGACGTGACACCAAATGAAGAAGAAGAAGTGTTGTTATCAGGGTTGTGGATTTTGTTTTGAAGGCGTCTTTTGAGGATTAATTTGAAGAATAGACTGTATAATTTCACTGCAACGCTAGGCATTTCATATACAGAAGCCCTAATTCAATAATGATTTGGGGTTTTTCAGATTGGTTTATTTATTTATTAATGTGAATTTTGTTAGAGTGTGTGTTTATGAAAAAGGTGAAGGATTGTGATTGTTAGTGGTGATATCTTTGATCGTAAGGTTTCTTTTCTTTTCTTTGAATGAGAGATGGGACGGAGAGAGAGAATAATGATGAAAAGAGGTGAATGATGGTGCCAGGGTTGCACAAACATATTTGCGCTGTGTCGTATTTTGGCATTTTTTGGGATTTGTTTTTTTTTCAAAATCAAATTCTACTGTTAAGTTTTCAAATTATTTTGGTTGTTCGTTGCGCCATAGAACTCATGCTATAGAAAAAAACGTTGTCACACAAGTTAAATCAAAATCACACTTTTTCCGTCGCTCAAGTAATAGGACACTATTCGATCCATACATAACCGCAAGGGTGGGTGTGGGTCTCGCGTTATCCGTTCGCATTATAGGTTAGCGCAAAAGGCTATAACGCCCCGTACTGAAACCTTTTAGGATTTTTTTTTAAATAACATTCCTTTCATCCCAGATTAAATTTTGAAGTTTTTTTTCATATTAATTGTCCACTACTCGACAATAAAATTTAATCGAGTTTATTATATTATCTATATTTGTAATTATTATTGCAAAGTTAAAAAAATTAATTAATTAATTAAATGTAAGCTATCATTTGCAAAAAGTAAAATAAGAAGATAATAATTTTTTTTCTTAAAATGCGTGCTATTTTGTCAGGAGAACAACAACTTTAAAACGGATGGAGTAACAATTTAGAACTTTAGATACGAGAAAAATAAACTGTATAATTAATCACTGATAATTATGATTGGATAATGAAATAAATGGATAGAGTTATTTTCATTCAAGTTACTTATAAAATGCAAGTATTTAACTCAGATGTATGCCGCTTAATCAATGTATTTTCTTACAGTTTTTAACATTTTTTGTGACTCTCCAATTATTCAATTAATAATGTTTTAACTTTAGATCTCTTGTAATCATATTATGTAACTTACCATTTGACGATTTTAAAGTTGTTATGCTTAGATAATAGATAAATATAACACAACTTTGAAAAGGTACAAACACAACTAACTTTTATCATGAGTGAGTATTATAATCGATTGTACTTTTTGAGTAACAAATTAATATTTATTTTTATACAATGTATAAGAGCATCTTCAATGCAAAGAGCTTTTGATAGCTTTTTGCATTTAATGTTTTAAATGTAAAGCATCTTCAATGACTATGGTTTTTACAAATGATTTGTTGTTTAACAAGTCATTGTAAAAAGCTATTCAAAAAGTTGTGAATGCAATGGGAAAAACATACTCAAAAAGCTTTTTAAAATTGTAAAAAAGTCATTGCTTGTTTTTCCCATTGGAGATGCTCTAAGAAAAATGTAGTTTTGACATGAATAAATTATTTAAACTTTTAGAATAACCATTCACTCTTTATATTTAACTTCTCTCAATAAACTAAGGTGTCGTTTGGTTGGGGTATATTGGAGGGAATTCATGACATTTATATTTTAATTTCCATCAAATATTGTGTTTGGTAACATAAACGGGAGAATTTAAAATTCCATGAATTGCCAAAATGGGAGAAATTAAAATGGCTTCAAAAAGTGAAGAATTTTAATTTACTTGGGAAAAAAATTTATAAACTTTTTTTTCTAGTTGTTTTTGTTTTATTTTTTCTTGGTTTGTTGTTTTTTAAATCAAAGGATATCCATCACTTTAGTCGGGTCGGGTTGGTCGCGTTCGGGTCGGGTCAAGGTCGAGTCAAAGTTAAAAATTTCATACCCGAAACCGACCCTATTTGAAATCGGGTTAGTAGGTTTCGTGTCAATTTGGGTCGGGTCAACTCGGGTCGGGTCTGCACAGGTTCAGGCCAAATCGGGTCGGTCCGTTCGGGTTTTGGTCAACCCAAATATGAGTAAAACGTAATGAAATCGATTTTTTTTTCATCGTTCATATAGAAAATTTATAAAATTTATTTTAGAAATATATTTATTTGGGTCAATCGGGTCGACCAGAAACAGAGTTACCAAAAATTTCAACCCGATACCCGACCCTATTTAGCATTCGGGTTACTCGGGTTGACCCGAATAAAATTTTTTACCCGCGTAACCCGACCCGAATAGGCTTGATCAGGGTCGGGTCGGGTTTTTTTGACACCCCTATCAGTCCCTCCCTAAAAATTAGAATAATAAACAAAATGACAAATTTTAAAAAATTATAAAATTCTGTCAACTAAACATGCGTTGACATTTTAAATTTCGAAAATTTTAAATTCTCAAGAATTTAAATTTTCTAAAATTTAAAATTCCGAAATTTTAAATTAATGCATCAAACGGCACCTAATAGTATCACCTCAACCACATGTATCACCTCTCATTACATATTTTTAATTATTGAAATGTAGTCTTTACGGCTACAAATAGCAAAATTTAATTATATAATTATAAGTTATCTACTATTGAATTATCATTTTTTTTACTTTTATAAAAAATTAACTTAAGATGATAAAAATATTAAAATTAATTTTAGAATACAATAAGTAATAAAATGGTTAAATCTATTTATTAAAAACGTATTTTCTCTAATTTCTACTTCGAGATAACGAACTTATTATATTACCAATCTAGTATACAAAAGTTAAAAAATGATTATATTATCATAAATATAGAAACTAATTACTGTTAAACCAGTCAAACTTGCTTATTTTGCATTTTTATTTAATTTTATGCTTATGTGTAATGACTGGATCTTTCTTTTTCATTTTAGCCTCTTTGTTTCCACAACTCTACAAAGTCAATCCAACAAAATAGATACATTCCAAAAATCATTATATCCTTCATTTGACTAAAAACCAACAAACCCAGTTATATTTCACCCCACTATAGAAGCGAAGGAGTTTGTTGAGATTCATTTTTCGAGTTTTTTTACCAACTCATACTCTTTGAAAAACTTATTGACCATTGTACGGTATGTCGAAAACTATTTACTATTATATTATATAATGAGAAAAATTCATTTGCATACTAGTTTCTTTTCACATACTAAGAGATAAATCCTCATCATCCATTTGGGTTTGATCTAATGGTAGGGATTAATCTAAGATTTAATTGGTTAAACCTCGTAAAACATGTTTTTTTATTCTCTCACCTAATCCAATACGTAACTCTTTCTTCCCCATCTCAATCAACTATTCATTTTTTTTCTCCATTTCAACTTTAAGTCTGTTTTTACAGATATGCAACTACAATTAACAACCTCCTCATCTCCGACGATTTATATTTTAGCTCCGGTGAATTCTCCTACTCCAAGAATTTGATGTCATTATTCGTGATAAAAAAGGAGCGAAGAATCTCGCGGCCGACCATTTGTCTAGATTAGAGAACCCTCATGAAGGTGATCTCGAGAAAAAAGGAAATTAATAAAACTTTTCCTCTCGAGACCTTTGGAATAATATCTTCTCATAATGATTCAAGTACCCCATGGTTTGCCGACATTGCAAATTACCATGCGGGGAATATTGTAGTAAAAGGGATGTCGTCTCAACAAAAGAAAAAATTCTTTAAGGACGTTAAACACTATTTTTAGGATGGCCCCTACTTGTTTAAGATTTGTGTCGATCAAGTGATTAGACGATGAGTTCACGACCAAGAAGCCGTTGATATCCTCACGGCTTGCCATAATGGACCCACCGGAGGACATCATGGTGCGAACTACACCGCTAAGAAAGTCTTCGATTCCGATTTCTATTGGCCGACAATTTACCGTGATGCGTATGACATGGTGAAGTCATGTGACTCATGTCAACGTTAAGGCAAAATCTCGCAAAAAGACGAAATGCCTCAAAATGCAATTCAAGTATGTGAGATCTTTAACGTGTGGGGCATCGACTTTATGGGCCCGTTCCCGTCTTCTCGAGGAAACAAATACATTCTCGTAGCCGTTTTTGCCCGATTTGGAACTCCTCGTGCTATAATTAGTGATCGCGGTACTCATTTTTGTAATGATCAATTTGCTAAAGTTATGCTTAAGTATGGAGTTACTCATCTTCTTTCGATCGCGTATCATCCACAAACGAGTGGACAAGTGGAGGTTTCAAATCGTGGTTTAAAACGTATTTTAGAAAGGACCATAGTTAGATGATGCATTATGGGCCTTCCGTACCGCTTTCAAAACACCCATTGGGTGCACTCCTTATAAGCTCGTGTACGGAAAGGCTTTCCATCTTCCTATCGAGCTTAAACACAAGGCCTATTGGGCCTTGAAACATTGTAATTTTGACCTTAAGACCGCGGGTGATCACCGAAAAGTTCAAATGAATGAATTAAATGAAATCCGGGATCAAGCTTACGAGAACTCTTTAATTTATAAAGAGAAAACGAAGAAGATTCATGATTCTAAGATTAAAAACCGCGTTTTCAACGTTGGTGATCGGGTTCTTCTCTTCATTTTCGATCTAAGATTTTCTTGAGCAAGCTCAAACCCGTTGACCGGACCGTTACTGTAGGCTCATGGTTTTTCCTTATGGACATCGAGCTTTTCTAAACAAATGGTCTAAATTTTTCAAGATGATCGGCTTCGACTTAAACATTTTTTGGACGAGGACATTACCAAAATGGTTTGTCTGGATCTCCAAAACTTTCTTAATGGATCACTAAATTCGGGGTCGAGTCAGGCAGTGGACTCGGGTTTATGAGAACAAGCGCATTCGCGGTGTGGCAAACGTGAGCTTATCCTTAGTGAGTAGTATAATAGTTATTATTATGTGTGATGTGTGGCCTCGTTTCTTCCTTTTCTGTTTGTTTCGTGTTTTGTGTCCAGGATTGCCCGGATTATGAAGACTCTCGTGCTCGTGGTTTTGTCCATCGTTCACTCGATCTTCAATCCTTCACTGCTTATATATGGGAATCCGATATCCTAGATCTTATTGATTAACGTTTATCTATTAGCATAATTAATAAACGGCTTTAGATTTGCGTAGAGACCCCTTAATATTTGGATTATGCCTTGAAATTAGTATGGGGGTGACAGTCTCACATTGAGGACAATGTGTAGTTCTAGTATGGGGTGTATCTTTCGTTTATATCGTTATTTAATTTGCCCTTGTCTTCTGTAACCCCGTTCATTCCACCATAAAATAAGCAAAAATATGCCATTATTTAATATAAAGTCAAAATTGAATAAGTGTTTTGACACAATGTTTTGGTCTTTTAAGGAATATAATTGGTCTTGAGCGAGCATGTTGCGTTTAGCTTGCCTCTTACTTATATATATTTAAGCTGTTTTGTTGTCTCTTCTACAAGAAGATTTAAATCGCGTATCTTGCTTAAAAAAGCCAAGAGTTTGCAAGTTTCATGATAGACTTTAAATATCTAAAGTTATTTTATTAGACTAAGCATTCATGGATCTTTTTATTAAAGATTTTAAATTGCAAAGAACGAGAAATGTAGAGTTTTATTTATAAGTTAGTTGCTAAACATAGAGTGGTTGGATCTCTTACGGCTTTAGAGGTTAATTGTGGCCTTTTTGCTACCCACCAGCTTATATAAATGCTTTTATATTCTGTGAATATATAAAGTTGCTTTAGGTTTTTGCGAATTCTTAGGTTTAAATCACTTCGTAGAGTTCCTTCTGGTGAAATGATAAGGTACACATGAGGTTTTGTCAGTGTTGTGGGGTAATAGGTACGATTCCTGATGGCTTCTGCTACGTTGTCTAGTAGTTAAAAAGACATCACAGACTTGAAATTTTGGTCCTAATCATATAAGCTTTATGTATAATAAACCAAAGCCAGAAATAAGGAACACTTACTCTTGCGGTCAAAATTCCGATGTGGGTAGTGTTTAAAGGGTGGAGGATAAATGATAATAAAACTATGGGCTGATAAAGTTACTGCAACTTGGCCGGCTCACAACCGATGTTGCATTCTTCTAAATAAGGCACATAGTAATTATACGGACTGATAAAGAAGTTTTGTTGTCCTCTTGCTGGCTAACAACGAATGTTGCAGCCTTCTAAAAGGTCAAGGATCACCGAGGTCGAAATAAGACTCCTGGACCTATGGTCGGCTCGCATTCATGTGGTAGTGTTTAAGGACGAGGTTTATTAAGTTGCAATAATAATAAAAACTAATAAGCATATTTCGAACTTTTTATCGGGTTTATCTAAATAGGATAAACCTAAATCGGTACGAAAATTAGAACCTTAATGCGGACTTATTCTCACATATTCATCTCTTTAGGAAAGCGATTTAAAACTATTTATGGTCTAAACTGTGGTTTTACATTTATGTAATAAGAAACCCATTAATTTATTTGTCACTATAATAATTATAAAAAGCATTAGGTATTTAGGAATAAGGGAGCGGAAAGTAGCTATGCATACACAATTAGCATTTATGAGTAGTGTTAGCATCTTAACTTGTATTTAACAATGATTTTGTTTTTAGCTGGTTATGGGGGCGGCGTGAAAAAAAGGATGAAGAATTTATCCTTTTAGTATTTATTGTTCCGTTGAGTTATGTTATGTATGAATAATAATAAATACATAAAAATGGTAAAACGGGAGGCTTTTCAAAACTAGTGATTTCTTAACCTCTTTAGATGAGCACTTTGCTACTTTTCAAGGTGATTAGTCTGAGGGGGTTGAAATTTTTGGTTTTCTAAGTGTGTGTTTATGACATTGCGTGAGGACACGACAATAGCTTAGTATGAGGGATTTTTGATATGTGTTCAATCACATATCAATTTACCTTATTAAAATAAGCTTAAAATACCAAAAATACATTAAAATGCATTGTATATTTGTATTTTGTGGTTCATGTCTTGCAGGTACGGATATTTAGTAAAAAGGACATAAACAAGGCAAAAACAGACAGAGCAGAGCACGGGAATGGGATGAGCACAAAAAGACCAAAGCCAAAGGCGTACCCATCTTCTATGGACCAACTCGAGCCCACTTAATGGGTCGGGTCAGCCCACTCCCTATTAATCTTAATTCATAAAAGCCATAAAGCCAAAAAATTTCATTTATAACACACATGGCCCATTTCATATGAAAAGCCCAACACCCTTTTTATAAACTTAACCAGCCCAAATCAAACCCTCGGTCAAACATATCAATAACAGTCAAAATTCTGTTTATCCCTTTCACTCGTTCCCTCTATTTTTACCCCCATTCATAAATCAAGGTAAATCAACCAATCACACTCTCTCCCGTCCTTCTAGAAGGGATTTTTGACAACACCGACACCCTCATAAGCCACGCTGGCAATCCCACATCACCCTATTGGATGATTAGACGTGTACTTGATCCAACGGTTAAAAGATTAAAGATTAGAGGTGGTTATGATTGGAGGGCCAAGATTAGAGTTGGGGGAGCGTCTCAAGAGGCTAGAAGGTTCCTCTCAACCACCCTATAAAAAGGGCTTGAACCACAGAGAGGGTGGTATGATTTTAGCTAATCCATGTATTAGTTAATAGCGTTTTAGTAGCTTAAAAGTTTTATTTTCATGTAATTTGCTTTTTCAAGTATTTAATCCTTTAAATATTCAATAAAATTCAGATTTCCAAATTAATTTCGTGTTTTAATTCAATCTAGTTCATATGCTAATATGTTTAAAGTTTGATCATCCTCTTCTCAAAAGCTCTAATAAGCTCTTTAATACTACATAAGCTGCTAATACTCAGTTAAGCCTTCAAAAGCTTACCGAGTTTAACTTTCAACTTAAATTCCTCCTTAAAAATACCAAAGCTTCAAATTTGAGGATAAGCCAATTTGGGAAGGGCTTATAGACCTCACTAGCTTGTGCAAACAAGCTAGAGCTTGTAGATTTAAGCTCTAAATGAGCAGTTGAGTCCCTGTTTGGCTGGGACAAAGGAACGTGTTCTATTTTCTTATTTTCACTTAAATATTAGCTTATTAATGTTCAGCTTATTGTTGCTTATTATCTGTTTATTAATACTTTATTAGCTTAGTTATATATCTGTTATTGCAAGTTTGAGCTTAATTCAAATCTGAGTAGTGTAAAAATGCAAATCCACAACTTAAAGGGGTGTTTGGCACAAGCAGCACTAACACTTGTTAGTGCTGCCTAAGCCATTTAGGACTTTAAATCAACTTCAATCAGCTTAAACTTGTTCTAAAAGTTAGTTGTTATAAGTTTTCAAAGTCTAAATCTTAAATTTTAGGTTTAATATATGCATGGTTTGAAACTGTGGAGATTTTGTGTAATATTAAGCTTGTTTGATTTAGATCTTGATGAATAGCTTGTTGGTGTCACTTTGATGCTTGTTTATTGGTCATAATGCAGTAGAAAAGACTAGGTTTGAGTGAGCATTTGTCTTGTGTATTTTTGAGTCAAATCTGTCTAAGTTTCTTAGTTTTTATTTTGTCCAAAAGTCAGTTTTCATGAGTGAATTTAGGTATGATAATGATAGTTTTTAGGTCTGATATTAATAATATAAGTTCATTAGATATTAAACTTCATCTGTTTTTAGCTTTTAAGTTTTTACATTAGCTTATTTTAGCTTAAATTTAGGGCTAAAAATGAGCATTTTCCAAAAACAAGGTTCAGTATATACTGATTTTGATCAGTATATACTGACCTTTTTCATCTTTGCTTTTCTAGCTTATTTTTAAGGATTTGTTGCTTATGTTCAGCTTATTTGTGTCCTTAAGGTCAAAATCTTTAGCTTATTTTTAGTTTTAGTCTTTAGTTTAGCTTATTGAGTCTTATTTTTAAGCTGTTATTTAGTTTTTTACCAAAAAGCCAAAAACAACTAAGTGTAGTCTGCCACCTTTTCATGTCCTTTTTCTAGCTTATTAACTTGTCCAATTTTCTTATCTCTAGCTTCTAGGTATTCTTTGGTTGTCAACTTCAATTTGTTTTTAGTTTTTAGCTTATGCCAAGTGCTTATTTGTTCTTTAGCTTAGGTTAAAATCTATCAAAAATGCTTTAAAAACTGTCTTTTTAGTCTGCTGTCTTATAGCTTTTTTAGTGTTTTTTAGCTTATAATGTTAGCTTATTTTTAGTCCTAATTGCTTATTAGGTATAGGAGTTGGTATGATTTAGCTTATTTGACTTCTCTTTTGCTTATTGAGTCCTTGAATGTCCAATCAACTTAAGTTATTTGTCATTCAAGTTTAAAAGCTAAATTGTCTTATTCAAATGCTTTTTACTAGCTTATTAATAAGTTTTAGCTAAAAGTCCCATTAATAGAGTAGCTTATTTCTGTCTTGTCTTAAGCTTTTTTAGTTTGTAGCTTTTCTTTTGCTTAATGAGCCCAATAAGTCAAAACAAATTTAGTTTTAAAGTCATTTTACTAACTGTCACTTTTAGTAGCTTATTTCTAGCTTATTTAAGGTTTTTTGAAAAAGTCCTTTTTAAAAGTTGCTTATTTTTCTTAGCTTTTTAGCCTTTTCAAAAAGAAAATAAAAAAAATAATTTTCAAAAAGGGAAGCCACAAGGGTCGAACCTGTGACCTCCCCTTCACACACCAAACACTTTAACACACACA
>BQNB010122246.1:0-20318 GCA_026074375.1 Tanacetum coccineum
CCAAGTACTTTCGGGAACCAACATTGCATGTGTCCCAAAACTATTACACCAAATATACACTATGCACCATTGCCAAACTTGAGATGGCCAACGTTACCATGATCACTTGTAATAATTCATCCATGCTAATAAGACATTAGTGCAACTATACAAGCACATGATCACTCAAACTGACCCGTTTTGATCTGTCTTTATACTGACCACACTTGTCACCCGTTTTGAATTGTGCCCATTTTGCTACCACTAATATTTTCAAAGACATCGACTCAATAATATTCAGAGCGTATGACTTAAAATTCATGTCTTCTATACAGGAACCATGTATGTGCACTATTTACAAACAATGAAACAAAAAAAAGAATTAAGGGAGCCTTTTTTTTTTAATGTAAAGAATAACTTTTCTCCTTTCAGAAATACTGAAACTTGATTATGTTTTATACCCGAATAGAAGCTACATTAGTAGTTGCAAAATTCAATCTAGCACAAGCAATTCACTTAATATGCATGTAAGCTAAAAACGTTTAATAACTCGACAAGTCAAACTTATAGACATTATTAACTAAACGTTAGATAACGATATACTTGATGATCCTTTTTATTAGATACACTTTGATAGTATAGCAAACATTAGTCTGCAAATCTTGAAATGGAAATGTTTGAACAATCACTTTTAACTCAATAAACGTAACAAAAAATGCTACAGGAAATACATGTTATCTGACATAGTGACTTGTGATGACCATGCACATTAGGTAGATTAACATGGAAAAAGTGATACATATTGGGCCTCTAACATCACTCAAGGACCCACTACTACCACTTGCTATTTTCGTAAGACTCTACTATTTCATTCCTCGAGATGTATGTTAAAGGTAAGTAAGGAAACACTCGCATCAAAGCTTACAGATAGGGAAATAAAGCCATGTGAGGGATACAACCACCAGAGATCTTGGGTCAAGAAATTCAGCCTATGTATCGGCATTGGTTGATGAAATTTTCCATATTAGGAAATATCATCATGAGGACCTCTACTATCCATAAAGTGGTAACCACTGAGAATTGTAAAAAATGTCCCCGTAATCATTCAACCAAGATGTAATACATGATCGGATAACCAAAAGTATACAGGCCATTCGCTGTTCATAGCAGACTTTACCCGCTATCCTAAAACTATATATATGCACTATTCCAATATAATTCTAGATGCAAAAAAGGTACTGTAATATATATAATGGATCAAAAGTTAATTCATTCATCTTACGTAATATACATTTATAGAAGCCCCCGAGAACTTTTACAGTTTAAGTTTACGGTTCTCAGTTTATCATGTATCAAACTAGCTCCTTTTTTGTGGCATCCAATCACCATGATCCACGTACGGTACACACTACATATATACATTACTGATTGATCTCTATGAAAAGTGAACATAATTGTTCAATATGCAACGAATAACGATAAAATCCAGTTTGGGGCCAAACAAGAAGGGCTTAATTAGGTAATATATGAAGCCCACAGGTGTACTTTAAGTTTAGAAATTTAGCGAATTGGACTATTATAGACACCTTCCTCGATTGGACTTTTATAGCTAGGCACCTTCCTATGGATACACAACTGCCTCCACCTCGTAGGAAACTATGATCTGACATTATGGGTGGGCCAGGCGCAGCTTATTCATCATGAACTCGATAACTAATCCCAAGCAGATGCTCCAATCAACTAATAATAATTATGATAATACTTGCCTTAACATTTATCATGTATATCAACACTGATTGTACATAAAGAAATGCCATACCTGGTTTAGGCATTAAACAATAAAGTTTAATGATAAGAAGTTTTACCTGGAAATGTCTTGAAGTAAAAGTGAATTATATTGTTGCTGCTGACTCATCTGAGTCTGGAGACTGAACCATGAACATGATTACCTGTTATGAAATTTGTTTGTTTTACGAGCCAATTGTTGTATAAATTGACAGCCATTATCTATGAAGTAAAGAACAGAATCCATCAACATCAGTAGTGTGAGTATGCAAAAATAAACTGAAGTGAACATAACTGTAAGATCACTTCTACGTCCAACATTTTAACTACATCAAAAACTAGGTAAGCTGGAAGAAGTTAAAAGTTCAGATTTTTAGTATGCTCAACATTGACTAGTATTCATAGACTACAAAGTACCTTCACAGAGTACAACAGCAACGATACCTAATCCCACCATAGCAGGGTATAAAGGAGGTGAGATGTAGACACATCATACCCCTACCCTTGGAAAACCCGAGGGTAAGGAGACCGCTTCCAGGTGGACCTCCGGCTAAAGTATGAAAAAGATGCATGACGAGAGAAACAAAGAAAGCACAAAACACACAAAGAACAAAAATCATCCAAATAGACAAAAAAAAAGTATAAAGAATAAAAAACAAATGACGAAAAAGCAAACAACGCAACGCGCCAAATGAACCAAAACAGGCATAAGAAGCAAATGACACATTGCAAGAGAATTATACAAACAAAACCCTAAATACCAAGTATCATAAATAAATGTTGGTACACTTGGTAATATATTATGGGCAGTCAACAAGCATAGTTGGCGAGACTGAGATAATATCGGGTCTTCTCCCTTGGATGAGTTTTTTTTCCCTAAAACCGTACCGGACCAACCGGTTCAACCGGAAACCGGAGCCTAGGCCGGTTTTCTAAAACCGTACCGGACCAACCGGTTCAACCGGAAACCGGAGCCTAGGCCGGTTTTCTAAAACCGTACCGGACCATTTGAGATTGAACCGGTAAAACCCGGTCAAAACCGTTGAAACCCGGTCAAACCGGTTGAAACCAGGTCAAAACCGTTGAAACGCGGTCAAACCGTTATAACCCGTTGAAATCCGATCGAAACCGTTAAAACCCGATCAAAACCGTTGAAACCCGGTCAAAACCCTTTGAAACCCGGTCAAAATCGTTGAAACCCGGCCAGAACCGTTGAAACCAGGTCAAACCCGTTGAAACCCGGTCGAAACACGTTAAAAACCGGTCAAAACCGTTGAAACCCAGTCGAAACTTGGGCAAAACCCGGTAAAAACCGTTGAAACCCGGTCAAAGCCGTTGGAACCAGGGCAAAACCCGTTAAAACCGTTGAAACCTGGTCAAACCCGTTCAAAACTGTTGAAACCCGGTCAAACCCGTTGAAACCCGGTCAAACCAGTCAAAACCCGATCAAAACCGGAAAAGGAAAATCCAAGCTCGTTTCTTGAAGGGTTTGTCAGGTTTTTGGAGATGGTGTGTACGAGTAAATGTTGGTTTTGTGTTTTCTTGCAACTTGCTTCAGGAGTTCTTGAAGCAGCGCCATCAAATGAAAGGTTCTTAAAAGTACGAAGTAACCAAAGACCATCAGAATTTGCCAATATTTTGATATCGTTATGCTAGTAGTCCCACATTAAAAAAAAAACCTTGTCCAGACAGCACTATTGTAGAAAAACATGATTTAATAGAAACAAACATTTTATTAATAATCTGAACCAAACAAGATCAGATTAAGAGAATCACAAACCCATGTATTGACTTCAGGTTCCACTGAACTTCTCTCAAGAGCATCGTACTGGTTCTGTGATGTTTGTTACCTCCGAAGCGGACATTGAGTTGAGATTCGTCATGCGTTTTTCTGTGTAGTAGAGAACGTCCTCGCTTAAGTCATGCAGATGCCTTGGACCTAAAGTTCTCATTATGACCATTCAATCCAGATAGATCAGAACGTAGCACCTATACAAGTAGTCAAGGTGTCTGTGGTGGCAAACTGTTACTTGGTTCTCAACGCTACAAACATGATATGTGATGAACTTATTCGCATCTTTTCAATCCATCGATTGGTAAACCGACCATCTCCGTATCAAGCCCACTTTGAAGCTTACATAAGAGTTTGGCATACTTAGATGATATGTCCGCGGTAGAATCAATGGGACGTATACAGTGGGGAATTCGAGGTTTTGTAATGTAGTTCGGAGCGCGGATGTTGGATTGAGGTAGGAGGATGGATATAACAAATGGTCATGTCTCCAAGGTCTCTGATGTTGAGCAATATTGGGAGGAAGTTGAATCCGTCAGTGCGGCGTCAGGAAAGCCGTTTGGTGGGCGGAATGGGTTGATATGTATCATAGTCCGATTTGTATCGTGATCAGTAAGTCATGTTTTTGTATTATTGAAATTTAGTATTAAAATTTACCTACAAAAAGTATGTTGTCTTTCTCATCTCATTAACATGAACGCATTCCCATTCTTGATCATCGCCCTAGTATATAAAACATAAAAACCGCCAAAAATAATTCATAAAAATCAGAATCAGTGGTTTGATGTGGATAATGGATAATCAGCGTATTGATCAATCAGTCATTAATTCCAAGTAAAGTCCCTCCATACGACATCGCGGTTTGCAACGTTCCTTCGGTTGTCTCACGTAGCGAACTGTGACTTTCCAGCCCTCATTGGTGGTTGTCGGCATAGTAGGGGTTGGGTTGATCATTAGCTATGGATGATGCAGTGTGGGGTCTATGTTGTTGTGGGTGTAGAAGGTGTTATTGATGGGGGTATTTGGGTCCTCCTCTGAGGGTTTTTTACTTATGATGGAACACTTCGTTGTGCTAGTTCGAAAAAATGAAAAGTTGTTGTAGAAATGTTATATTGTGGAATATTTGTTGAGTTTGTTGATTATGGGTGTTTTTGTATTTTTTTGTTGTGTATAGAGAGTTTTTTTGATATAGTTTGTTTGAGTTATGTTTTTGTTTGTCTCACTGTGCGAATTGATGAGATTAGTTGTTGAGGAGGAAGGTATTTTGTGTTGATACGGGTTACTGATTGTGAGTTATGAGGTATTTGGGATGGGAGGGAAAATTGGTTTGGGGGTCGTGAGGTTTGTTGGGGTTTGAGTACTTATTATTGTATGTCTGTATTGTGATTAGTGGGTTATTTGGTGATATATTTTGGTGTGGTTAGGGGTTAAAAAAATAAAATAATGTGGTTGTTACGATGATTATAGACTCTAGAAAGTCTGTGGTGTTGTGGGTATTTAGATTTGATGTTGGTTATGTTCGTGTAGTATGTGATATAGGAAATTATATGTTATTAAGGGACTGAAGTTGGTCTCCTGATAAAAACATTTGAATGTTTGTCTGTGATGTTGAACAAACTTGACTCATGTGGACGACAGTTGATGAATTTTTGGAGGATTGAAAAATGATACTTTTGATTTGATTTGATTGATGATTCTGAAGTATTTTTCTGATGATGTGATTTTGTGCTTTGTGAAATGAGAATTTGAGATTGAATTTGGATTGAACTGATGAATGATTCTGTTTAGTTCCTGAGAAAGATTGTGGAATTCGCATTATGTGTGTGGTTGATTGAAACTGCTGAAATGGGGATGTTTGGTTTTTGCAAGTGTGGCACGTGTTGTCCGTTGACTTTTGTGTTGTGTGATTGGGGATTGAAAATATGAAATTTGATTGATGTATTTGAAGGTTGGATAGTACTTTTGATGAATGAAGGTTTTTTTGGTTTGGGAACGTGGGTTGATAATAAATGCGTTCAGGTTGGGTAGTTGAAATATTTTTGTTGTGTAGTTCTAATATTGTATTTTTTCTATTTCTTGTTAAGATATGTGATATTTTGTTTTTAGATGATCAATTGATAGTAATGTTTTTTGTTTTTGTGATGAGTTTGATGTTGTTTTTAGAAGATATTTTTGTAAAATTTTTTGTAATTTGTGGAAAACGAAAGACAAGATTGAAAGTTGTGTGTGAAGTAGTTGTATTTTTTGTTGGTGGATTGAGATTTTTGGTTTTTTATACGAATTTTTATATGTTTGTCCTAGTATTCTAATCTTATATTTATTAAATGATATATAGATGGAGATTTTCTTTATAAATAATTCTTTTAATTATTATTTGATTAATTAATAAAACTAATTTTTTTTAGTATTTTATTTGTTAAGATTTCTTTGTATAAATATTTGATAAATTATGTTTGATATATTCTCGAAAATTGAAATAATACTTAAAATATTTGTAATATGTGTAAATATGTCTTTTGTTATAAAATTAGATATTATTTTTGATTATTATATTAAAAATATTTTTTTTTTTGAATTAATGAAACCTTCAGCCCCTTTGAAGTTCAAAGGTTGGCACTTCATGAAATCAGCGTAAAAACAAGGACGCGCAGTTTGCACGTTTCTTCGGTTATCTCCGTGCGAACTGTGGCTTCCATCCCCATTGGTGGAGTTTCGCAAGAGAGCTTGATCGATCATTGCTTGGATGGATTCGGGGGTTATGTTGTTTGGGTTGGTGTCGTTGACTGGAGTGTTTGGTCCTCTTCTGGTTGTAGGTGCCATGATTTGTCTAGATCACAAAAGACAAAACATGAGGTTATATGACAGCATATAGTAATATATAGATGAGATAATCAACACAAAAGAAGTAGATAGTACAAGATAACACATCCATTTCATTCATAACTTTGAAAATTTTACATGAAATAGTTGTAGAAGTACACATGATACAATACAAAAGATCTAAGGCTATGCTAGCGGGGTGAACCCCTAATACTTAACATGCCTGTACAAATGACCTAGCAAAATACAATAACATAAATCACTAGATGTGACTGTCGGCGTCCCCAGAAGCCTCCTGGTGATCTGGAATCCTAGCCTCGGGTCCCGACTGTCTAGCTATCCTCCGCTGCTCTCGCAGTGCTAACAACTCAGCCTGCATGTCACTCATCTCTCGCCTCATATCTCTGATGACTCGGAGAGTCTCTACCATCTGGTCCTGGCGTCTACGATCAGTCTCTCGAAGCGCCGCTATCTCAGTCTGCTGCATATGAAAGCGAGTCTCGTGTACCTGGTGCTGTGTCTGAATGAGAGTACTCTGTAGCTGTAGCTGTGTCTGGTGTGCCTGTAGATAGGTCTCATGTGCATACACATGATCACGATGGGTCTGAAGCTCCTGATGAGTTGCCTGACCCAATCCTATCGAATGAGCCCAAGCCTCTCGGGAAGCATAGGCCTCCTCCTCCACCATCCATACGGTCTCCTGGAGAGTCATCCTATCCCCCATAAGTAAGTCGACCCGCTGCGAGTTCATCTCGACTCGCTGTGATATACGAGACCTACCATCCTGAGCATCCTCTAGTAGGGCATACAAGTCCTGTGTATCCCGCTCATGGAGCTCAGCAAGCTCTACGACCCTAGTGTTGACCTCTCCCACGGTCATAGGTGCTATCTCTGGAACTGCCTCTGCCGGATCTACCCAAGTATCCCTAATCCCGTACCCCACATCTCTAATCCCCTGTCGCCTCTCTTCAGCATCTACCGTGCTAACAAACCCATAATCTATCCCTTGACCTCTGGTAGGTCTAGCAGTAGAACTTTCTCCGATCTCATATCTGGAGCCTATAGTGGACAAATACAACCTCTTGCGGGGAGGCTGCTCAGACTCGGGAATATCATCCCTACGGTCAACAGGTGATGGCATGGATAGAGATGGTGGTAGTGGTGGTAGTGGAGGTGGTGGTAATGCGGCAGTAACTGCATCAATGAGAGCCTGGGTGGATGCTATCCTGAGTGTCTGGATTTGGGTTAGACACCCAGATGACTTTGTAAGAATTTCTTTAAAATACTTCTCAAACTAGAGAAATATAAGGTAAAAAAATCTTAAAGAGAAAAAAACATTTGTATATTTTTATCCGGGAAGTATTTTTTCTCGGGTCGTGTCCCAACGAAATCGTGAATTGAGAATTTGGAATATTCGGATTCGAGTTTAGAATAGTAAAAGACTTTTGAATTGTTGATTATACTACAAAATATAATAGCATGAATTGAAAAACAATTAACTAGTACGAAATTTAAATGCACAAAACGTTAAAACGCGAGCTAAAATTGAAATTTAAAATCTAAAACACAACTTTTAACAAATTTTATACCTAAAAATCACAAATTTAAAATGAAAATTTTAGGAAAAAGAATTAGAATTTTTTATGTATTTTTGAATTTTTTATGATTTTCAAAGTTTAATGATTTAACTAAAAATAAACTTTTTCTAAAAATTAACACTAAAATTTTTCTTTTATTTTTCAAAAATACTAGATTTAAAATGAAAATTAATGCAAAAAGAATTTTAATTTTTCAACTATTTTTCTATTTTTTATGAATTTTATAAGAAAAAGTAATTATCTAAAGTCTATTTTAATTCCTAGAAAATACAATTTTAATGGGAAAAATATAGAAAAATGGTTTTTAGAAACTAATAAAGTGCAGAAATTTTATAGAATAAAAAGCCCCAATTTTTATGATCTAATTGATACCTAATTTTACCAATTAAAACAAAAACCCTAATTTTATAAAACTATTTCCTAAAATTTAAAACTATTTTATTTATTTAAGAAGGACAGGGTAGAAATTGACAGAAATAAAACTAAAGGGTAGGCGGGCTAATATTTTCAAATTTACACTATAGTAGAAACAGATAACCCTGAACTATGGAAAAAGAACTAAACAGACCCTACGCTTGTGCTTATTTTTGGCTTATTAAAATTTGAGAATCAGCAAAAACTTAAAACTACAAACTTAAAGAACAGCTTATTCCTAACAACTTTAACAAAAACACTTTCAACTTTTAACCAAAGAATAAGCTAGAAAATAAGCTGATGTTCAGCTGTTACAGTAAGTACTAGTTTAAAAAGCTTTTTGGAATTTGGCTTATTTTGAGCTTGTTACTTGATGAAAATTAAAACTAAAAGATGCTTATTAAGGCTTAAGATGTGTATTAAATGGATTTACACTAAAATTACCCTATGTTTAACAAATTTAGGAAGAAAATGAAGATGAAAAGTGCAAGGTTTCTATTAAACTGTTTTTTGAGCTTTTTTAGAATAAGCTAAAGAACTTATTTCTAAACTTTTGGAAGGATCTAGTTTTGAAAATTTTGAGATTGAGCTACCCTAACTATCTAGAATTCTATCTAGGTAAAATGGATTTGCAAGGTTTTCATGAAAATAGAAAATTTCAAAGAAATGAAATGGTCAAATCTTTTTGCTGATGTAAGTGTGTTTGCTTTGATGCAAATGGCAGCTGGTGCAATTGGCTTTGCACAAAGATGCAGGCTAAAATTTTCAAACTAACACTTTACTAATTTCAAACTAGGTTTTCACAAACAACTGTTACTTTAAAATCACTTCTATAAATACTAAAATTCAAACGTTTTTAACTAAAACTTGCCTGGTGCTGGATCAGGTTTATATTCTAGAAATTTTTGAGTTTACTTTCTAACTTCTAAAAAACTCTCTTTAATCTTGTGGTTTATGACGTAACTCAATAGGTAGAAAAATTTGACAAACTTTAGTTGGACTTTAAAGGTCAATCTAGCTTAAACAAACACTCCTTTATGCATGGTCTGCCAAAGCTAGGTAAGCTTAATAATTATTTAAAACTAAACAGATTAAACCTACTATTTCTTTTATAAAATGACTTATTAAAAAACTATTTAAACCTATAATAATGCCTAGCTTATTTATGAAAAATAGGCTAGGTTCTCTACTAAGCTAATTTTACTACTATGACAGGTTTATTTTGAAAAGTTTAGACTACACAACTTTATTCTAATGAAACCTAGAAACAGCTAATCACAAACTTAAACTTCTTATTATTGAGAGTATTAAGCAAAGCTTATGAGGAAATAAAGCAAATGTAAAAGCTACTTTTAAGCAAATTGAGAATTTAAGAATAAAACCTGTGAAAGTTGGAGTCTCAGAACAAGAGGCCACTCTTGTAGAGTGAATGACCTCAAAAAGCTTAATCCTATTGGCACCTTGCCTCTAAACCTCAATAAGCTAAATCTTAGCTTATTTCTTCCTTGTTGCTTGAAATTGAATTCAAAACACTTAGGTAATCATGATGTTGATTACAAATGATTTAAATGAGAAAATTAGTGCTTAAGAAACAAAGTTTAACTAAAATTAGAGCTTAATAGAAGCAAATAAGCTCAAACGAAGCTTATTTTTTTTAGAGGCTTATTGATAAATTCGGACTTCAAATTATAAATCAAAGAACACAAAAAATCTTGTAGACTATATGAGATTATGAATTGAAGAAGTACAGTTTAGAAGAAGAGATTACAAGAGCTTTTAAAGCTGAATGCTAAAATTTTATAAGTAAAGGCTTATTACAAGAGAATTACAATTTGAAAATTTAAAACAGAAAAGCAACAACAACAAATGAGACCTATGAGTGCTATTTATAGAGGATTGAGGGTGAGAGGGAAAGAATTCTAGAAAAGTCCTTTAAATCTCGATCGTTGATCACTTGAAGAACAAATATAAGCCGTTAGATGATAGAAGTGAGGTGTCCTGGCCAATGAGCTGCTGCCACGTGGGCGTTTAGGATTGGGGAGGGCTTATGAACGAGCTTGGGTTTTATAGAGGAGCGGGGGTTAGGAAAAATCGAAGTGGGTTTGTGTGGGAATTGGGCGGGAAATTCTGTTTGGGTGGTTAGTTGGTTACGAGTTACGCGGTGTTCTGTTTAAATGTTTGGAGAAGTTGCCACTTTGAGTCCTTGTCTTTTGTCCCGCCCAAGTATAGTATAAAAACAAGTTTGAGAATGGCATGATCAGCCCTTGTGTTTTCCTTCTTCCATTTTCTTCTTTATAAAGCACTTTCCACTCTTGGCAAACTTGGCCCTTTGATCTCTAAAACTTCAAATAAGCCCTTGAATCTTTGAGAACTTGTCACTTTTAGCCCTTGACTTTATTATTGGGGTCTTTGACTTTCTTTCTTTCTGTGTCGGGCTGATCCGGCTTTGATCTTTGGCTGATTCTTCACTCTTGTTCTTGTCTCTTTCTTTTTTTCCTGTTTATTGTCGGTTTTTGATCGTTGTTTGCTTCTTTTTGTCTTTGTAATCCTTTCCTGCACAATTAGACACAAAAGCACACATTTTCTATTCTTTGGCATTTTTATGGCTTTTATTTGGCAAAATCCCGGGTAATTTAATGTACAATTAAGCAAATATCAAAATTCCCCAAACTAAAGGATTGCCGTGTCCTCACGCAATGTTATGAAGTGCACACTAAGAAGTTTCCAAAATGCCCTTGCTTTCATCTTTTATGAATCACCTTTTTAAACAACTTTTACTTTTCTTAACATTTAATCCCATGGGAACATTTGGACTTTCATTGCATTTTTGCAACTTTTAGGATATCGAAATAGGCTACTCCCGTTATAGAGCACAAAGAGGAAAATTCGTCATCCTTGACTTTTCATCTAGACTAAAGCAAAGCTATTAACAAAGATCATTGTCAATTATAAGTCAAATGATAAAAGCTCTTATATTAATAACTTGGATGAACTTTTCATCAAGGAATAAATTAATGATTAAGATGTGTGCAATCTTATTTTTTTAAATCAACCATTGATCAATTTATATTCTAGTTGAAATTCATCTAAGCTTTACCAAATAAAGCTTGTGGAGCTCAAAATGTTATTAACATTTGATAAACCTCGACTCAAAGCTAAAAGAGATTAGGAAACAAAACTTATAAATGATTTTGAGAAAATGAAATTTTTAACCATTCTTTTTATTTTTTTATATACTATAATTTATTTTTTTCTTGCAATAGGAATGTTGTTCTTAGTTCGAACCCCTACTTAGGCCTTTCTCCCAAATAGGATATCGCAACAACAACCGGTGTTCTTAGTTCGAACCCCCACTCCGCTGCTAACGTTTGTGGGTTATCGCGACAACACCTTTTCCTACAAAGCTTGATCCAAAGTCCTAGTGCAATCATCACCTAGACCTCGATCCTAGTGATGAATGCCTACGATCCTTGATCCTACGTACATAGTTTTATTCCTTTGTTGCGAACCCCATCCGAGTCTTTCTCTCAACCATGGATCGACCAACGATTAAAAAACTACATATAGCTTTTGTTATTCTATTTTTTCGAATGCTTCATTGGCACGAAAAATAATGCTTTTGCATTAGAAATGCTTCATTGGCATTCTTTTTATAATTATCTTTTTGATGAATGGAAAAATTTCATTTTAGAAAAGCAACTTATAAATTTGAAACCAAAAAATCTTGTATTACATATATAATGAATATTTTCAAAATGTAAGACTTTTCTAAAGGACATTGTTGAATTAGCTAAATTAAAAAGAAGCACGTTGATTAGTGTGGTGTTAAGAGCTTATGGTGAGTAAAGAGACACCAAAGCATTCATATAAGCTTTTTGGTTTTCAATATACCTTGCTTAAACAAATTCACTTATATTTAACTAATTCTATTTCTTGTTCTACACCATTTTAAAATCCAAGCAATAGGATTTGTGATCAGCTTTGCCTACAAAAGGTAGGTTAAAGCAACTAGCTGGGCATTTATTTCACCGGTCAAGTCAAAAAATTAACTCCTTATTTTTCACCAACGGACTCCAAAAAGTGGTGTTGTTTTTCAAACTTAAAGCTTTTTTGAGTTTTCTTGTAAGCAAAATTTAAAATTTCTCACTTTTCACCAAAAGGTAATTCAAAAAGATTCAACAGGTTATGCGTGAAGTGCAAGTTCCAATATCGAAGATATCCTTCCCCAAACTAAAATGAAACTTTGTCCTCAAAGTTTAAAAATAAGGGTCAAAAGGAATCTTTTAACAAACATTCTATGGTCATGCCAAAAGAATAGATGTTAGTTTGATAAAGACAAGGATAAGAGATAAGAGTTTTCCCATTATTTATGAAGAGAAGATTGGAGACCATCGATGGAAATTGTGGGAATTGCTTTGTCCTTCCACAATATTGAACCATGAAGCTTCCAAATCCGGAAATCATAGGACAAAAACAAAACAACAACCAAAACAAGAGACGAAAAAGAACACAAGTTTCCTCTCTTCTTTACATTGTTAGCTCAAAATTTTTCTAAAAAAACGGCTTAGTTTTTGTTAAACGAGTACAAGCTATACTCGCCCCCGAATTAATTTGTCCTTGGGGAAGCAAAGAAAATAGAAAATGATAAAAGGATAAGCATGGGGTGCCTCCCACGAAGCGCTTGTTTATTATAGAGTCCCCTTCGCTTGACTCTTTCCCCAAACTAGTTTTTCATGGTGGGGTCAGTTTGACATTGGTGTAATTTCTTAAGGAAACCTCTTCCCAAAATAATGTTTCACACTATGACCATTTGACTTTAAAAGGGTTTGACCATCTTTTTGAAAAAAAAAATATCAAAATAAAGTTCAATAGTTACATATGGGAAAAACATTTTGCAATTGTATATGGTCCGACCATCGAGATTTAGCTTTCCAGAGAAAATCTTTAACATTAAATTTATAAGAGTAATGATCCCCAATATTAAAATAAACTCGGTTTTTAATTTTTGTATAATGTACCATTTCGTTTTCTCTTATAAGCAAAGATTCTCATAAAGCTTCTTAACTCTTAAACTCATTAAGTCATTAATTTGTGACTTTCTATTTGCACTGCAAGATTAAGTCTAGATTTGTTTGCTTAAGAGCCAGATGGCTTTATGTTTCACAACTCAATAGGGAGATGGCAAGCTTTCCCGTAAAACCAAACCTATTAGGGAGTACATCCAACTAGGAGTTTTGTAGGCAGTACGGAAAGCCCATAGAGATCATCAGATTATCACTCCAAGAAGACTCTAATTCTCACCTATGGTTTTTTTTCTAAAATTATCTTAATTCCCCTATTTGAAAACTCAACTTGACCACTCGTTTGAGGGTGGTAAGGAGTCGAAAGTCGATGGGTCACACCATACTTTGCCATGACCTTTGCAAATTGGTCATTACAAAAATGTGTGCCTCTATCACTGATTATAGCACGAGGGGTTCCAAATTATAGCTAAAACGTGACTCATTCAAAAACTTGCATACAACACGAGCTTCATTAGTAAGTAAAGCTTAGCTTCCACAATTTGACAAATAATCCACTGCTACTAATGATGTTACTTGTTACCCCTATAGATGGAAATGGACCCATGAAAATCAATCCCCCTCAAATCAATGATCTCACAAAACTTGTATTGCGGTTTTGAGGCTTTTCATTCTCTTTGAGAGTTTTTGCATTGCCTTTGTACAAAGCATCGCAATGTTTTACCATGTTGAATAGCTTCTCTTTATAAATGGTGGGCCAAAAAATCCGGAGTCAAAGACTTTGCGAGCGGTGTAATTGGCACTATGGTGGCCTCCCGTGGGTCCACTATGACAAGCCATGAGAATCTCATTAGCCTCTTTGCCAAAAACACATCGTCTAATGACTTGGTCCGCACAAATCTTAAACAAATAAGGGTCATCCTAATAGTAGTGCTTTGCATCTTTGAAAAATTTTCTCTTTTGTTGTGAACTCATTCCTTTTTTAACAAAATTTCCCGCCATTGTAGTTCGCTAAGATCGGCGTACCATGGCGTGGTATAATCACTAAGGCACCTTGACATTATTAAGCCAACATTTTCAACAACATTTTACATTCTATCTATCATCATTTCAATACACATTAATCTCTTTTGAGCTTCAAATCTCCCTATGATTTATAAAGGAAAATGATTCAGTATGTGTTGCTTTTCAAGTTAATTCCTGTGAGGGTTTTCTTGTCTAGAATGGTGATCGGAGTACATTTTCTGTCCTTTGTTGTCTTTATTTCATATTGAACTCTTGGAGTTAAAAGAATTTCACTATGTAACTTGACTTTGCATCTTGTTAGCCATAAAGGGAATTAAAAAAAATTTTTAATAGCCGAATGATTTACGTTTACACTCATGGTCCTCGATAAGACTAAAATAGGGGTCGAACTTCTCAAGGCTTATACTACGGCGCTGCATTTCCTTTTCAGTTGTTGTATAATGGATGTTGAGCCCGGTCATAGTCTTACTCGCATATATGAACTAGGATGAAAATGGTTTATTCCTTTCTTTGACCTAAAATGCTCCAAGAGCAAAATCACTGGCGTCACTAATTATCTCATAATATTATCCAATTAGGCACATCCAAGTATCGGTGATTCAAATTAAACTTTTTTTTAAGATCATTTAAAATGCTTGTTTAACATCATCCGAAAAGACAAAAGGGGTTTCTTTTTCCAAAAGATGAGTCATGGGTCTTGCAATTTTTGAAAACTCTTGAATGAACCTTCGATAAAAACCCGCATAACCTAAAAAACTTCGAACTCCCTTTACCGTGGTCGGGTAAGGTAATTTAGCTATCACTTCTACTTTTGCCCTATCAACTTCTTAAACCTTTTTGAAATTTTATGACCAAAAATATTCCATCTTTTACCTTGAAATGGCATTTTTCCAATTAAGCTCAAGATTTGTTTCTTCACAACGATTAAAGCTTTTTTAGATTATCATGGAACTTTGAAAAATTGTTCCCCAAAAACCGAAAAGTCATCCATAAAAACCTCCATGTGATTTCTCAATCATATCATGAAATTATCGGCCGTATGCAACCTTTGTAGGTTCCCGGTGCATTAACAAAGGCAAAAAGGCATTATTTTGTAGGCAAAGGTTCCATAAAGGGCAAGTAAGGTGGTCTTTTCTTGGTCTTGGGGTCAATCGGATTTGAACGTAACAGAAAAATCCATCTAAGAAACAATTTGAAACTCATTTCCGCTAACCTTTCAAGCTTGATCCATAAAAGGTAAGGGAAATTGGTCATATCCTATGGCATCATTAAGCTTCCTATAATCATTTGCTTTCTTTTCTTTTGTTTTATCTACCGGGTTCACAAGTTCGGGTTGGGATGATCTTGTAATCATTCTGACCACGGTCATTCCCCTTTATTAGGAAACATTGAAAAGGGTCAACCAAGGGCTATCCGATATGGGGTAGATTAAACGGCATCAAGAAGTTAATGACCTTCTTTCTTAATCACATCATGAATCTTAGGGTTGACCCTTCACTTTGCATTTGATTAACACGGTTTGAAATCATCCTCCAAGTAAAATTTTGGGTGTACATAAATTTTGGGTCATAACCCTTATTGTCGAGAGATTTTCAGCTAAGCACTTTTGTGAGCCTTAAGAACCTCAATTAGTTTTACCTTCTCATTCATCTTTTAATACTTTGAAATTATGACTGGTAGTTTATTATCCTTTTCAAGAAAAGCATATTCAAGATGAGAAGGTAAATCTTTGAGTTCAAGGTCGGGTGGTTCTTCAATCGATGTTTTGACTGATTCAACATTATTGATTTGCTTTTTAGGAGAAAATGTGATATAAGGATCCATCATTTAAAACCTCAAGCAAATGATTCTAAGTTGATTACATCATCGTCTTATCATGTAAAATCATCTTGCAAATTCATGTCTATAGAATTCATCACTTTCTTAAAAACTCTTTCTATATCTTGCTCAAGATGCATTCTCACTTCCTTCAAGGAGTGAAAGGTGGAGGGTCCAAAATGATAGAAGTGGAGTCACCACTCTTGGTAAAGTCCAAGACTTTTGGAGCATACTCCGCACAAGTTGCATCAATAAGGTCAATTCGGTTCACGGACTCAGAATTATCATAAGAAATTGTGGGAGTGTCACCACACTTAAGTATCAAAGATTGATCATCATGTCTTAAAATGATTTCCCCCTCATAAACATCAATTAAGGCATGAGCTGTGCTCAAAAATGGCCTTCCTAAAATCAAAGGAACTCGGGGGTCTGCAGCAAAGTCTAGAATCACAAAATCGACCGGGAAGTAGAATTTTCCGACCTTCACGAACACATTTTCGGCTATCCCAAGGGGTTTAGAAATTGTTCGGTCGGCTAATTCTAGAACCATTCTAGTACTTGTAAGGTCAGGAAGTCCAAGTTTCTTCCAAATAGACAAGGGCATGAGATTGATACTTGCACCTAGATCCGCTAGAGCCAAGTAATTATCAAACTCCCCAAAAAAAATCACATGGAATGAGAATTCGGACCGGGTCACCAGCTTTTCGGAAGCTTTTTGAGAATGACCGCAGAGCAATTAGCATTCATTGGTGTCTTTGTTATTTCAATTAACTTGTCTTTGTTACTTAACAACTTTTTGATCATCAAAGCAAACTTGGGCATGTGAACTAGAGCATCAGCAAAGCTAAGTTCAAAATGAAGATCTCGAAAGATTTCTATGAACTTTGAAGCTAAGATATCATCTCTTTCACGATTTTTGTCCTTTTCAACCCTTGAAGGGTAAGGCAAATTTGTTTTGGTCTTTGAAAAAGTTATTATCAACTACTAATCTCAATCAATGGTTCTTTTCTTTGTTTTGGACTTTTCCCTAATTTAACTACGGAGTTGGACTCTTGCGGTCTGGTGAACTATTAAGTTGCACTTGGTCCTTTGTAACTGGTTTCCTTACCAACCATCATTGTCCGGATTGACAAATAGGAGGAGGCATAGGAGGTAAAGTCATCAAAGAACAAACACCACTACGGGTGGTAAATTCCCTTTGCATTATTCTAGGATTAGGAATCGGTACTAGGTAAAGTCTGTACTCGATTTATTATTATTCCCATTTGCTTTTGAATAATGTTTAAGCATCATATTCTGAAAATTTCTTTGTTCATTTTGGAAAAATCTTGTGTTCCTTTTTGAAATCATTCAAATTCTTTTGCATGTTGTTCAATGTTAGCATCATTCGGCTTTGTGGTGTAAGCATCAAACTAGAATAAGTAACCGGTGCTGGTGCTCACTCGGGGACTTGATAAGCTTGTGCTTGTTGTGTAATTCCCGAGTTAACTTCATGGTTAACTGATGGTTCTTTTGGTTTTACATTTCTTTATCCATTATACCTTGTATTAGCATTGTATCTTGGTTTGGTCTAGGAAGCTTGGTGGGTTGGTTTGTTTAATCATGGTGGTCTCATTTGGTTGCCAAGTTAGGAGCACGGTACACGGAATTTCATTTTGAACAAAATTACCAATCGTTGCGGTTTGTTGTAATTTGTTGGTAAATTATCATGGAATAAACCGGGTTCTAATAACTACCTCTAGTCATGGGACAACCCAACAATAAAGCTTTGATTAGTTACCACAAGTGGTACACTTTCTCCAACGCTTTTATCGGAACGGGAGTAGGGACAAGAGCTTTCATCATGTTTTGTTCTTCTCATTCATTCATTCATAAAGGTCAAAGTATCTTATACTCTAATGCTGCTGCCATTTGGTTGGATCGCAAAGCCTAGATGATGTATTAGATGGGTTGGAGCATTCGTACTCATCGCATCACGGGTTACGTGAACTTCTAAATTTGGCTTTGTTCTCTTTGATTATGTAGCCCTACGGTTTGGATTTTGTAGAGGAAAATTGCCACCTGGCAGCAGAAATTAGAGAATCTGGTGCATAATAGCTCAGAGATTTATAGAATGTATCTAATTGGTGCATGTGTGAAAACCATGGTGAGGACACTTCTAAGAAGTTCCTTAAGCTTCGGAGAGAAAGTTTCTTGAGCAATTTGACAAATTCGGTAATTTCGTTACGAAGATTGGTGGTCTTTATGGTGGGAAGAAATGTTTTTGAACTTAGGAAACTAAGTCATCCCATGTGAGAATGGAATTAGGGGGTTCTTTGTATAGCAAAGTCTTGGCAACCCCATCTAAGAGAAAATGGAAGAGATGAAGTTTGATGGGGTGTTAGGTTTACATCGGGTACCTTTGTTGTGCGTAATGCTCTCAAATGACGAATGTGACATGAGGGTCACTCATCGTTACCTCCTCGAAAAATTCGGTTTTGAACAAATTAATGAGGGAGTGATTTGTGTTTCAAAGTTTTGAGCATGTATAACTGGTACAAACTATAGCACTTTCAAAAAACTCCCCCCCCACCCGGTGGGAGCTGGAGTTGCTCGGCCATAGGTCGGTCTTCGGCCATTGGATTCGGATCCAAATTGAGAGGGATTGCTCTTGTCGGTGTGTGATCGTCGACAATTACGTCTTCTTGGATTAGTTATTCCAAGGAGAGCGAGAGCGCATGCCTCTAGTGAAAATAAGAGAAAGAAGAATTTGAGATTAAGAAGAATTAATTTTGGGATGAATTAACAATTTTTTTAGTTTTAGTTTAAGAATGGGGGGGGGGGGGGGGGGGGAAAACAAAAAATATTTTTGGTAATCGTTTATTACAAGCTTCACGATAAGTCTCTAAGAATACGCACAAGTGAGCGGAAAAGCTTAGCGAGCCGCAATGATTGCATTTAGAGAATAGCTATCTCTTTACCTTAATCTCACCTTTTAGTTTGTAAAACTTAAAGGTCCGTCGTACCCTCGCAGTACTTCAAGTTTTGTTTTGTTTTAATTGGAATGGTTTAAGATGGATAGCTAGTATCCAAATGTTTATTATATTTTTTTTACTTAATTCGATAGGAATCGAATTAATGAACTTTTTATATTTTTTTTTTGAAAAATATAGCAAAATAACTTCCAATGGAAGGATCTTCAAAACTCTACTTCGAAGAAATATCTTCAATAATCGTTCACGAGATCCCGGCCACGGCGCCAAATTTGGTGTAGTCTCAAATTTATTATACTTATTTAGTATTAATCCCAGTAAGAAGTTGCTTTCCAAAATACTCTAAAACAAGGAAATATAAGGTAAAATCTTACAAGAGAAACACAATTTGTATATTTTTATCCGGGAAGTATTTTTTCTCGTCCTCGGGTCGTGTCCCAACGAAATCGTGAATTGAGAATTTGGAATATTCGGATTCGAGCTAAGAATGATAAAGGGATTTTTGATTTGTTGTTTACACTACAAAATATAATAACATGAATTGAAAAACAATTAACTAGCACAAAATTTAAATGCACAAAACGTAATAAACGCGAGCTAAAACTGAAATTTAAAAACTAAAGCACAACTTTTAACAAATTTTATACCTAAAAATCACAAATTTAAAATGAAAATTTTAGGAAAAAGAATTAGAATTTTTTATGTATTTTTGAATTTTTTATGAATTTCTAAAGATTAATGATTTAATCAAAAATAAACTTTTTCTAAAAATTAACACTAAAATTTTTCTTATATTTTTCAAAAATACTAGATTTAAAAAGAAAATTATTGCAAAAAGAATTTTAATTTTTCAACTATTTTTCTATTTTTTATGAATTTTATAAGAAAAAGTAATTATCTAAAGTCTATTTTAATTCTTAGAAAATACAATTTTAATGAAAAAAATATAGAAAAATGGTTTTAAGATACTAAAAGGGTGCAGAAATTTAATGGAATGAAAAGCCCCAATTTATATTGGCTAATTGAACCCTAATTTGTGTAATTAAAACAAAACCCTAATTTTTATAAAACTAAAAACTAAAATTTAAATCTA
>BQNB010122247.1:0-20318 GCA_026074375.1 Tanacetum coccineum
ATGAAGAACAGAATGGCTCGACCAAGAAGATGCAGCTTAACTTTACGGCTAAAACCCACTAGTTTAGGATGATGAATTTGGGTTCGATGGATGAGTACATCAACGCGACTAGTTGATAAAGGATTTGGATTTCGAGTTGGATGAGTTTGGTGGTTGGTTAAATAAAATAAATCGAAAAACACACGCAAAGTATGTAATATATCCCGTATATATATTACATATGATAAATGAACAATTTATATAATTCATATGGTGAAGTATATAAAGACAAACATTCAAAAGGAAAAGTCGTAGTATATAATACTTTACAAATATTATATAAGAAACGTGGTTAAAAATAATGGTAATAATATAATTCGACGCGTTTTCAAAAGTCACCAATTAAATTAATAAAAAGTTCTTGCGTAAAAGTAAATACACGTTTTAAAGTTACGAATTAGATAAATGATGTTTTTAAAGTTTTTACAAAACTTATTATTTTATTTATTAGAATCATAAAAATGATTAGTGTTCCGTTGTGCGTTTTAACTAAACTAGTTGCCTTGTTTATAAAAGTATAATTTTCGTTTATTTACCGATTTATTGTAAAATCACAATTTAATAATCTTAAAAACTATATAACTTTGTCCTTTTATCGGGTTTCTAAAATAGTATAAACTTTAATGAAAATTTACTAAGTGTAAAGATTTTTAGAAATTTCGGCATGACTTTGCCGTTTGTACGACGTTTATATTTTTACCAAAACCATTGTGTTTCCCATTTAACCAATATAGATGTTGCAATATTTTCCGTGTGTTTCAATGTGTATCTAAATTAGATCAATAATTAGCAAAATAAATAAAAACAAAAGTAAATTAAAATAAAAAGAATAAGATAAACAAAACCAAACACACCCTACTGTTGTAAATCAACAAACCAAACGCCCCTTTGGCTTATAAAATTCAGTAACCAAACACCCCTTACGACTTTTAAATCTATATCCCTAAATGGCTGTTTAACAGCAATCCAAACGCACCCTAATGGTGCTGCTGTCCCAAACGCACCCCATGTGGGTGTTAACCACAGATCCAAAC
Source organism: Tanacetum coccineum (assembly GCA_026074375.1). Taxonomy (NCBI): domain Eukaryota; kingdom Viridiplantae; phylum Streptophyta; class Magnoliopsida; order Asterales; family Asteraceae; genus Tanacetum; species Tanacetum coccineum. The sequence goes on from BQNB010122247.1 coordinate 1,074, forward strand.
GCCCCTCGGGCTGTTGCAACGCGAACCAAACAAACCCCTTTACAATTTTTCTAGTTTTTACAAAATCATAACCAACTAAACTCGAATAGATAATAAAAGAAATATATAAAAAAGAGGGGTGCGGGTGGCAGCGGCTGCTGCTAAACCACCGAAACAAACACCCCCTTGTGGGGCTGTCCCGACTAACCAAACGCACCCTACGGTGGCAGCCTATGTGGCTGGCGACGGTGGTTGTGGTTACGAGGTGTAGTGGTCACGGCATAAGGAGGACAAGGTGGTGAGGAGTGGCGGCTGGTGGTGTGGATGGTGTTGCTGGTGGCTGCGGTGGTGTGACAAGAGTGACGAGGAGAAGATGGTGGTGTGGTGGATGTAGTGGTGACGGGGCGGTGGTTGGGATGGTTGCGGTGATGTTGACTGTGGTGTGGCAGCGGCGTGGGGATGGTCGGGAGATGGTGCGAAGGTGGAGAGAAGGTGGTTATGGTGGTTGTTGTGGAGAGGGCGGCGATGGTGAGATGGTGACGATGGCGAGTGGTGGCGCGTGATGGTGAGGATCGGGTAGATCCGGAGATGAGAAAACTTTTTATGTTTCGGTCGGAAAACCCGCCGGAAAACTTTTCCGGCGGCGGCGGTATGGTGGTCGGCGGCGGCGGCCGGCGGGGAGGGTGGCCGGATTTTTGGGGAAGATGGAGGAGGGAGAGAGAGTGTATTTGTGTGTGTGTATTTATTTTGTTATAAATGAAAGAAAAGGTATAATTTATATATATATAATAAAAGTTTTAAAAATTTTGAATAGTTGTTAATAGATGGGGGTTAACTTTGTAAATATTTCACAGGGACCTAACGTGTAACTTTTGTTAATCTTTTATAAAATAGTGGTTCGGGACTCGTTTGGGCGACTTAACGGAGGAATTAAAATACGAAACTTGCGCCATTGTTTTCCAAATTATTTTTCTGATAAAAATGAGTATTCACTTGATTATATTTTATAAATGTTTTTATAAAATATAACTAAAATCATTATGATTATTTATTTATTTGGTACCATTGAGTGTCACGGGCAAGCTTTGTCCGTAAAATTTAAAACTTTAATTTGAACATTCGTGTTTTAAAATAAACGTTTTTGAATAAAACATTAAATAATTTATTAAATATTTTTATTTAATAAAAAGTGATAATTAAATATAAATTTAATTATTTTTGGGTCGGTACGAGTTGCGTTCAAAATTTTGCGAGGCTATTTCAGTCATTTTCTGCTTGGTTTCAAGTCTCGGGCAAAACTAAAAAGTTGTCCGGAATGTCGTTTTATGTCAAACGCTAGTATACCCCATAATTAATAATTCATTTTGGCGGGTCGTTTTTGATAAATCAATTTGGGAATAAAATATATCTTCTCGTTTTCAAGTCAAATAAGTTAGAAAAATAAATTTGCAAATGAGCGATAATAATCGAAATTATGATTTATTATTTAAAAACGTTTCAAAAATTTTACCGGCTACGCGGTAATCGTTTTTATGTGACCGTAAAAGGTCAAAAAGTCAAAAGTCAAGTCGGAACCAAAAAGTCAAAGGGTAAAATAGTAATTTAAAATATCGAAAATTGCGGGGTGTGACAGTACCTACCCCTTAAAGGAATCCCGTCCCGGGATTCGATTTTTGTTAACCTATTGTGTGATTAGGAACATATTTAGGATTTAACAAATCCGTTTTTAAACATGGCGTTGAAAATTTTATTCAGCAAAATTCAATGTTTTGACACTTCTTAATATACAAAATTTTGGCTAAGTTTGACCAGGTTATTTAATTCATGTGAAAACACCTTCGCTTGGGCAGTAATGAGAACTCCTTAGCACTACTGATTTAACATTTCCCCCTAGACGTGGTATAGATATTGGTCTCTATTTGTGTGAATTGTTGATGTTCTGGTTAGAGTCGGATTGAAACCAATGATCATTAGTTCTTCGCTTGTAACACGGCAAAAAAGATTTCTAAATTAATAAATCGGTGGTGGGACGTGCCTTTTATGGATATTAACTCTTACGGAGAATGGAGGTCTTGGATCGATAATGTAAAACTGCCGAAGAAGAATAAAAACATGTTCCAAGGTATTTATTTTGTGATGTGGTGGCTTCTATGGAATTTTCGTAATAAGAAGATGTTCGAGGCCAATCCCAAATCTAAGGAGACGTTTTTTGATGAGATTATTTGTAGTTCTTATTACTGGTGTCGGTATAGATGCAATACTTTGTTTAGCTGGGACGATTGGTATAAAAACCCGTCTCTTATTTCTTTGTAATTTCTAGCTCCTTGCTAGTTTTTCTTAATAAAAGTCGCCGTTCAAAAAAAAAAAAACAAAAAAACAAATAAAGACAATTTACTAAATTTATATGATACAAAATAAAAGTTTTATGCTTACGACTTCCACCGTAATAAGAAAAAGGACAAAATACTACGTAAGTAGCTTCATTTTAGCGTGTGAAATTGTTATTCAATTGCTTATAAATCACCTTTAATATTTTAATTACATACCATACTCTACACTGTAAGAATTTTTAGTTCCAAGTTCTGTCCAAAAATACTAATTAGCTTCATTTTCAAGTAAGCATATTTTTCTAATCTATCTACAGTTTTTAGTTTAATTTTTCTTTATGTGATTTGTATATTTTTCGAAGCTTTGAGTGTTGAAGAATCTTGATAGATTTCGTGTGTTTATTGTTTCAGTTATGTATTGATTTTCATTATAGAACGATAAATATTGTCGGTATATAAAATGAAACATGAAAATGCCTCTAATGTTGTGTTTAGGTTTATTAAATTCTTATAGTGACAAAATTTATAAATTTTTTAGGGCAATTATAACTGATGAGTATATTGTGTAATTAAGTCGCGTCTAGGTTTTACAAACAATTATTTGTCACTACACATTTACCCTTTGTTAGATGGTTGGTGAAATTCAGGCCCATTTATTTAGTGAATTCATGTATGATTAGTGAAATTCAGTGGCTTCATTCCTATTGTGATGTCAATTGTTCTGTGAAACTATTTTGTGAATTCTGGTCATTTTTGCATCTTCGGTTGAGTAATAGATCAACTTGGCAATCTTGTACATATCCAAAAAGTATATATTATATAGCAATCTTGTTAACAATCATGCTATATTGCTATTACTGTACTGTAAATGTTCCTCCAGCATTGTGGTATATACTTGCATCTTGTTAACTATATCATACTTGTATGTTGTTACATTTATCTGTCAATAAAAGATTAGAAAGGGATTGCTTTGTCAACATATTGACCCATTTAACAAGATAACCCATTTAGCCTCCATCTTGACCCGTTTATTTTGTGTTTGGACTTTGTATAAAAAATTTGCCACTCCTGGAAAAATAAAAAATAGAAGATTGATTTTCTTTAGGAAGAAGTTAGTGAATAAAAATAACCCACAAATAAAAGGAGCCAAATTAAAGCTCTCATAGAAACCAAGGTTTCTTTAGTAAGAAAGTGTTTACCTAATAAGAAAAATGATGTAAATTATTGAAAACATACTAGAAGGTAACCGCGCAAAGCAGCGATTTCGGATGCATTAAAAATAAAAAAAATAAAAAATGATAAAAATATCTAAATATGAATGTTGAATTAAATAGCACAAAATTTTAGATTATATGGTGAAATTAAATCATAAAAAAATAAATAGATAAACAGATATTTCAATTTAAAAATAAATGTGGTTTTTTGGTTAAGAAGTGACACATGTCACTTTAAAATATGTTTCTCTAAAATGAGATAGATGGTCAAGATTGCACATAACAAAAAAGTTGTTACAAGAGGTTGTTAGATGAATGTGTTTGTTGTTAAAAAGAGATATTTTCATAAAAAGAAAAGGAAAAAGTCCGAATTTTCAGACTTTCTAAAAATAGAATGTCTCAAATGCTTTATAATGTAGTATAAAAGTATAGATATAGATATGTTAACGTGTTCACGGGTTGAATTGTTATATTAGTAAAATTAAAGGGTATTAACCATAAAGTTTAATGAGTTTATCAGTTTAGATACTCACGAGTATTTAGTTGTTGAGCATTCTTACACAATATGAGATATCCTTGGCAATTTTGTATTGTTATTAACCAAAAGGGCTCTTTTTGAATATAAAATATTTTGTGAACATAAACCTTGCGGGTTTTGCTATTATGTGCCCACTCGGCACACGTTAGAATGTATTAAATTAACACATATTTTTCTTTTAAATCAAAAAATGCATTTAATAAACATTAATTATAGCTAACAATTACTTTAATTATATGCATTTTTTGATTTAATTAACTTGAACCTTCCTTTTATATCTACATTATCATGTGCCCGGTGAGCACATAATTACATTGCGGGTTTTGCTATTATGTGCTCACTGGGCACACGTTAGGATGTATTAAATTAACATATATTTTTCTTTTAAATCAAAAAATGCATTTAATAAACATTAATTATAGCTAACAATTACCTTAATTATATGCATTTTTTGACTGAATTAACTTGAACCTTCCTTTATATGTACATTATCATGTGCCCAGTGGGCACATATTAGCAAAACCCAAAGCGTAATAATTTTTGAGGATATTTTGTGTTATAAATAATCTTAAATGAAGTATATGAATTTTAATATATTTGGCAGTTAATGTATTACATTTAATTTAAGTAATTTACATATATCTTAATCCTCGTGAAACAGTGCCCCCAAACAGTGCCAAAAAAGTGAGCCAAAACATTAGTCTAAAATCTGGCCCAACGTAAAAAAAACCCCACCGGCCCAAAATGGAAAAAAAAACTTTACAAAACGAACCCTTAATTTTTAACTATTTACGATTTTTTATATAATTAACTTTATTTATCAAATATATAACACATATCTACCGATTAATTCAGATTAAAAAATACCCGCGAAAAGATTTTCAAATTGTGAAAATCAGGCCCAAAGTAAAAAAAATCCACCGGCCTAAAATGGAAAAAAAAATTACAAAAAAAAACCCCACCGGCCCAATAAGGAAAAAAAAACTTTACAAAACGGACACTCAACTTTTAACTATTTACAATTTTTTATATAATAAACTTTATTTATCAAATATATAACACATATCCACCGATTCATTCAGATCAAAAAATACCCGCGAAAAGATTTTCGAATTGAGAAAAACAGGCCCAAAGAAAAAAAAATCCACCGGACTAAAATGGAAAAAAAATTACAAAACGGACCCTCAACTTTTAACTATTTACGACATTTTATATAATAAACTTTATTTATCAAATATATAATACATATCTACCGATTTATTCAGATAAAAAAATACCCGCGGAAAGATTCGGATTGCGAACAAAACGAGTCCAATATTGCAATGCTTCTGAAATATGCACGATTTTATACAAAAATGAACTGAAATTAAATAGATAGAAAAAACACACTACTATCAAGCCGAAATTGTTTTAATACAAAACAAGCCCCGCTGCAACGCGCGGGCAGTATACCTTCTCGTAAATACTATGGAGCATCTTCAGTCCCGACAAAAATGCTTGAGCCGTTTTGGTCCGTTTGTTTGGTCCAGTGACGCGTCCGTTTTAATTTTGTTCATTCTTAAGATTAGAGGTGCAAACCGGAACCGGTTTTTTTAAAAACCGGTCCAAAAAACCGGAACCGGTTTTTATTTAACCGAACCGGTTAGACCGGTTTTCGGGTTTAATAAGCGACCGGTTTTTTACCGGTTCTAAACCCGGTTTTATCCGGTTTTTTAAAATAACCGGTTTTAACTGGTTTTTTTTTAATTATTTTTTTATATCCGTTATAAAAAAAACCGGTTTTAACCGGTTAAAAAAACCGGTCAACAAAGTCGGTCAACTAGCCGTTATAAAAAAACCGGTTTTAACCAGTTAAAACCGGTTTTTTTTTAAAAATATCCAAACGGTCATATAGCTGTTTATATACATTTTTTTGTTTTTTTGTATTTTTTTGATGATTTTAAGCCATGGATTGGTAGTATAAATACATGTAATGAGTTGGGGTTGAAAACACATCAAAAACACTCACTAATCTCTCTTTAATCTCTCTAATCGTGATATATATACTCTAATTTCTCTAATCCCTCTATAATGGAAAACTCACAATTACAACAAGCTTCCACTAATCCCTTCGTTTCTACTAGCAATGTACGAAAAGTTTACACAAATGATGATGTTGTGCGAATTAGACCAACTACGAGAAAAGGAGATGTTTAGTCTAATTACGATTTGTGTGTTATGATTGATGGGGTGAAAAATACGCGTTGCAAGAAATGTATTAAATTTTATAACCCCACGTCTACGAGAAATAGAGAAACATTACGTTTGACGGTCAACTTGCTATTGGCATCATCTAAGTGGCACCATGTGTCTTTATGCATTTCCATCAAAAACTTGCTCATAACAATTTAAAATTTCAAAATCTACTTTATAAACGCAAAATGAAATAAGCATTTGTTACTTTATATTTAGATAATGAAAAGTTAATGTAATAGAAGAATCATAAAATTCATATGCTATTTTATCAGATGTTTGGTCCACTTATATTAAATCATTTTTTTTTGGTGAAAAGGAGTTATATTAAATCATGAGTAATGCTATTACTCTATATACAAAAAGGGAAATGATTTGCACATTTTCAAAATTGATTGGGACACTTTATTTGTCTATTAGAAACTTGTACAATTTTAGCATTCTGTTTTAGCTGCTTGTACATTAGAGTGTGCAAATAACTTTTTGGAGTGTGCAAATCATTAGCCATACAAAAAGGCATCACACTAGAGGACAAAATACATGTGTGTCTTCGTTGGGCTTAGAGCATTGGGTACCCTCATGACATGGCTCAAGCCATAGCACCAAAAAGTGATGTCAAGTCAGCAAAAGTGCTATGACACCAGAATTGTTATGGCACCACATTCAACTGTCTCCCTCGTTGGCTCAAGCCATATGTATTATTTTTTTTAATTTTTTTTTAAAATTAACAAATACACAATTATTTAATAAATAAACTTCATTAGAAAATTAAAAACATTACAATAAAACATTAAAAAAGACAATACATTAAAATAAAAAAACATAACGAAATAAAAAAAAACATAACTAAATTAGTTATTTGGACCATATAAAGCACGAATTCGGTCTTTTTGGGCGTTGATAATAGCCGTATCAATCGGATTCATCCTGTCCGTCGATATTTGTAGGACTTTCATGTCCTCGGTAACCTTCTTTGAATAGTTTAACTCGACTCGAGAGTTCACCTAGCGGTCGATACGCTCCATTTTTTCCTTTCGGTCTAGCTCGTATTGTTGTTGAATCATTTCTTGAAACATTTGTGGGTTTGAACCGGAACTTGCGGTAGAGTTTGAAGAACGTTGGCTCTTTTCAATCCTATGTAGGCCGGCCGGACGAGGCAACTCGTCGTCTCCAAATAGCTTGGGTTCGTTGTTGGTAAGCCGATGACGGTTTCGTCTTGCATTTGTCGATTCGGGATTGTTCTACTTGTGTTTGCCTTTCAAAAGGTTCCAAGCACTCTTGTGCTTAAAATTCGATTTCTCCCGTGCTCGATACAAGATTTCGATACGCGGCATTAAATCGGCATCATTCTCCCCACTCATAGCCTGCGTTTCATTCACTAACGAATTAAACTTGGAGACTTCTCGATTCATGGGAGTCCACTTTCCCGTCAACATGTTCTTGGTACGAATCGGAAAGCCTCGTTTCTCAGCTTGGTCGTTGTATGCATCAAGAATTTTATACCAAAACGTATCATTTTTTTGATCTGAACCGATTCGTGGATCCTCGGAAATTTGTATAAAACATTCCGCCAAAAGCAACTCCTCTTCTTGGCTCCAAAAAGTGCGAACCTTGACGGTTTCGGCTTGCGGTTCCGGGTCAACATTTTTTTGCGCCATTTTTTTACACGTTTTCCACGTGAACCAGGCTTCTTAGACGACGGAGTCGGGATCGTCTCATCTTCTTCTTCTTGTTTTATTTCGGCTTCGGATTGTTGTTGGGAATTACCGGATTGTTGTTGATTAATATTGGTATTAAACATTTGTTGTTGTAGTTGCCATTGTTGAAAGAGAATTTGGTGATCGGGATTAACATACGGGTTATAGTTGGGAAAGTTAAGGTTGGGATTAGCCGAAGAAGAGCCCGGAATTTGGTTTTGAGGGTCGTTGAGCATACCGATTATCCATGGAGTGTTGGGATTCATTTTGGATGCAAAAAAAATAAGAGAAGTAGATAATTGTGTGTTATAAATAATATTGGAAGAGTATGTAAAATATGGTAGAATAAGGTGGTATTTATAGAATTTTTAAGGGGTAAAAATGGGGTATTTATTAGCAAAAAACGGTCAAAAATTTCAAAAACCCAAAAAACTTCTGTTGCCCAACGTTCGAATTCAAAAAAAACTGCCTTTGGCGCTGGCTGGTGGCCACGACGCAAGACCCGATGACGCCAGCCACGGTGTCGATGGCCCGAGGTTTTCCTCGGCTGTTAGCTTGGCACGAGCTTATGGCTTGAGGGTACCTCTCCCTCTTATGGTGACCTGTTTTTTTGGTTTGTTTGGTTAGTTCGAATTTTTTTTCTTTTTCTTATTTACAATCACCCTTCAAATATTAAAAAAAATCCCATTAAGTCCTAAGTACCAAAATCAAAAAGACACCCTTTAACAAAAAATAAATTGCACAAAATAGGTTTGAAAAATACAAAGTTATCACAAATGATCCCCTGACTTATATAAAAAACAACTTACCCATGCATTGTAGCAATAAGTTAGCCTCCGTCGTAACGCGCGAGTCGGGTTAGTCGGGTTGGGCTGATCAATTGTATTTTTGTATTTTCTCTTGTATTTTTGTTTTTTAAATGAAAGGAAATCCGTCAACTAAGGGTGTTAGTCGGGTTGGGCTGGTCGGGTTCGGGTTAAAGTCGGGTCAAGGCTGAAAATTCCATACCCGAACTCGACCATATTTGAATTCGGGATAGTCGGGTTCGGGTCAATCGGGTCGGGTCAGCTCGAGTCAGGTCCATTCGGGGTTCAGGTCAACCCGAGTATGTGTACAATGTAATAAAATTGCCTATTTTGTACTCGTTTAAATAGAAACCTTATAAATTTATATTATAAAAATTAAAAAAATAACTTTATTCGGGTCAATTGGGTCAGCCCAAACCCGAGTTAGTTTCCAACCCGATACCCAACCCTATATAGTATTCGGGTTACTCAGGTTGATCCAAATAAAATTTTTGACCAGAGTTACCGGGCCCAAATAGGCTTAATCGGGTTCAAGGCCGGGTCGGGGTTATAGCACCCCTATACGGCAATCTCAAAAAAATTCATTAAAATACAATGAATTTCTGTCAATTAAACACGCGAACGTATTTTAAATTCCAAAATCTTAAATCATCAATAATTACTAAATTTTTTTGAAGTTTAGAATTTCAAATTTTCAAATTAACGAACCAAATGCCACCTTAAGATTTTGTTAGCAAAACCCTTACTTGAATGTGATTATTCAAGAATAATTCATGCGAAATAAATAAACTGAATACAAGATAATTGTCTTGAAGGAACTCGTTGTTGATTAATTTCTCTTTCAACTTATAATACATGATGCCATTTTGGCTTATAAATCTGTGTTGATTGTTTAGGCTAGTGCTATTTGTACAAGAAACAAATAAACTAATTTATAAATGTCTATATATCATGGGCCTTTTATGATCATGGGTATCTCATGCATAAAAACATGGCATCATGCATGAATATCAAAGTTGATGCATTGCAAATGGCACATTTTCTTTTATTGTTTCTTTTTCTTTTATACTGTCTTTGACCGTGTCATGACTCGGAATATCAAAGTGACTTGATGCATTGCAAATGACACATTTTTTTAACAACCATTTATTAAAAACGCTTTAGCAATAAGCTAGACACCAGAAAGAAAAACATATTACAGATTATATGGAGTTGGAACAACCTTTGATAAGAAACGACTACCACAGTACCCTCGCAAAGTGATAGAAACAATTAATTTTTTTTTTCAAAATTTAATTTATTTGCAGATTATTGTGTTTAGGTGTTATTTACCCGGCATTTCACGACCTTTTTCTTGTTGTTAGTCTAACGAGGGTGTGTGTGTTTTGGGGGAGATAGAGAATAAAGAATATAATGTTGGTAGTAGGTGCGTTTTCCTTTTCTTTTTTTTTGTGCAACATCTTAGAATTAAGAAGATAAATTTTATGAGTGCATGTTTTGTGTTTGCGACATACGTGGGAAAGTAAGATATGAAAATATACGCCAGCAATTGAAAGTTTTCAAAATGAAGACTTTAAATTACATGTTAAATGCAAGAATTGTTGAGAGATAGGTTTGTGTTGAACCTTAAGGAAGGAAAAATGAGTTGCTCGTTAAAGGAAAAATATAATTTACATTCACTAGAGTTAATTGTATGTTGCAAAATTCGACACCATTGTCCACAAAGGATAAGTGTGAGACCAACTAAATAATTGTAGATTCAAGTCTTGTTTAAGATATGTGATACTCCCTCCGTCCCATATTAAGTGTCCACAATGGAATCTTTTAAGTCTTTTTTCATCAACTTTGACCATAAATATTTTTGTTTGTGTTATATAATGTTGAACGAAAATTATACCAACGAAAAATATATTCAAAACTCTATCCATTCATATATCTTGCATCAAGTATCATATAACATAAGAAGAAATCATTAAGGTCAAAGTTGAAGAAAAAAGACTTTGAAAAAGTCAAGTGGACACTTAATGTGGGACGGAGGGAGTATAAATTTGTGGTTAAATATCCTGAGATAGTTAAATTTCTCTTTTAGAAAGAAAAAAAAGTTAAGCATGTAACCCTTTCTTATCTTTTATATGACCTTTAGCTGAAGCTTCAAGTTGACAATGGCGACCTTGGAGAAGACATCTAAGTCGATCATACCTAGAAAAAGACCATTAAATGATGACGATAATCGCGAGAGGGGGTATATGAAGGATTTAGGTAGTAAACTCAAAAGCTATAACCCGAAAGAATTGGGGAGAAACAAACCTTCCTTGAGCTCCAAGCCACCCGGTAAAGTTAAATTTTGGGATCCCAGTTGTCCAGAAGAGGGTGATGCCCAAATGCCAAAAGACACCGCCATTGTTGCGGCTGGATTGGGGAAGGAACACGTTAGACGTGAGAAGATCAAGGAGGCAATGATTGCGTTTGATGAGGTTTATGCAAAGTTATGTCATGAGAATAAATCAAAGTCGAAAGGAGAAAATATTGCTCATTGGAGGGTTCCTATGGAGGCTGTTAAAATAGTCAAACAAAGGATGAAATGGATGGATGTTGACAAAACCTTAGGCCCTATTTGTGGTGTTCAAGTCGGTGACAGGTTCAAGTTTAGGTCACAGCTTCAAATGATTGGTCTCCACTGCCAACCACAATCGGGTATAGATTATGCCAAGATTGGTGGAAAGAATCTGGCTATTAGCATAGTCGACTCTCATCGTTACCTGAATAAAAGAGAATCTTGTGATGTGTTTTCTTATTCTGGTCAAGGCGGCCATCGCTTTCTAGGGTCTGAGAAGTTTCTCCCACAAGATCAAACACTTGAACGCGGTAATCTGGCTTTGAAAAACAGCATGAATGAGAAAACTCCGGTACGAGTGATTCGGAAGCTTCAAAAGGTTGGGAAGGACAATGATATATTTGTATATGATGGCTTGTACATTGTGAAACAATCCACACAAGAAAAAGATGCAAACGGCAAAATAGTGTTCATGTTTGAACTAAATCGAGTGCCCGGGCAGCCTCAACTTCACAAAATGCTCAATGCTAGCTAGCAGGTGATTGCATTCTTGAACCTTTCAAAAGTATGCATTTGGATCAAATTCAAGTTGTGGTTTGTTGACTTTGATCGCATCTCTTTATCAGTAGATTCATTTCCTTATATCTGATGTCTTCACTTTTCTTGTTCCCCGGTTTCTCTTATAATAAACAACTAAAGTGAGAAATAAACTTACGAAATAATTCATTGTTTTCTTTTTATTTCTTTTGTTATGGTGGTCAATTATAAGCGAAATTTTATAAGAAGATCACATTCATATGTTTCTTTTTATTTCTTTAATTTTAATGTCATGATGAGTTTTCTATTTACTCAATTTTATTATTGTGAATTTAAGATATTGAGGTTATTTTTTTTGCAATGTATAATTTTTTTAGTTTTTCAACAGATGTTAGGCCCGTTTGATATAAGGTGGGTTTAAGATTAAGATTAAGATTTGAATTTTAATTTAAAAGAGAGTAATATAATTAATTAGTCTCAATGCCCGCCCCATGAGCGGCTAACTTCAAGAATTATTCAAAGTAATATTATTAACATAGTTTTTAAGATATTGTTAAACTTAATATAATGTTCACAATAAAAACAACATTAAACAACTTTTACTTGCACAGACCTGGAAACAATTGCAGTGCATTAACTCATTTTTACACTTTAACAATAAAAAAATACAAACTTAAAATGAGAACCTCTAATGGAGTCATTGCAAAACTTTCACTTTAATGAGATTTGAAGCCACACCTTTGATTTTCAATCGGTCAAATTTCTTCACATGATTACGTTTAGAAAATTCAGTATTTCGCAACTACGAAGAAATAATCTTGATTTACACTTTTGTTCTACCTCCCACTCCTGAGAAATTCAATTAAGGTAAAATTTTGTTTCAAAAGATATTCAAGGAAATTGTTTCTGCCTATAGAAGAGAGAAGACACACCTTTTGTATACTTTCCATGCGTCCTTCATCATATGCGAGAAATTTCAACCCCTTTTCAATATTTTCATCTTTTTGTATGATATCTAGCTTCTTTTCTAAAGCAACAACTTCATCACCCTTTTATAATAATTTTGATTTATTCTCTTTAAGCACTTCTTCACGATAGCTTATCGTTGTTTTCAACTGGTCCATCTCACTTTTTGCATTTCCAACCGTTACTTTAGCATCGCGTAATTGATCTTCGAGGCACTTATCTTCATTACCACTAATCTTATCAGTACATACTTACACTTGCTCAAAGTCATTACAACATTTCAGAAGTTTAGCTCGTACACAAGTGACAAGACCAACATACACCTGCTCAATATCAGTACATATTATCAAACTTCAACATCATACAATCATACACAAGTAACAAGACCAACATTTACCTCTAACTTTTTCTCATAATCTGCTAAACTCTTTGCAAGCTCCTTCACTGTCTTCTTGAGATCAGCAGTTCCATCTTCTGCACTCTTCACTGCATAATCTTTATCTTCCACAAACGACTTAGCTTCTTCAATATTCTTTTCGATATAGCAACATCAGAAAATGGAATATTACAGCATTATGAAAAAGGTATCAGATCAATATAATCTAAAGGTATGGAAATATCATCTTTTCTCGGCCCATGGCTAAGGTGCGTAGGGCCACTTCAAGCCAACTATGTTCTAAGAGAGATACTGGTATGTGCTTAAATACACATACCTTTTACCTAATAAAACGAGCTAAAAAGACCAATAATGACCAAAAACATATGAAAAATGCAATGTATATGTGTATTTCGTGAATTGTGTCTTGCAGGTATGGAAATATCACAAAAAGGACAAAAAGGATAAAAACGAAGCCAAACGGACAAAACCAAGTACGAGAATGAAAAGAGCGTGAGAAATTGAGGCCAAAGGCGAATACATATTTAATAGGCCAACTCGTACCCATTTAAATGGGTCGGGTCAGCCCATTAAGAGTTATACTATTATACCTAAAAGCCTAAGCCTTTATAACATATCTTTAAATCCATTTCCTGGCCCAGTCTACTGTCCAAGCCCAATAAATATAACCCAATACCCGGTCAAACATATAACAAACGGGTTAACTTAGGTCAAATCACTGTTTACCATCTTTACCATTTTCCCTCCCATTTACCCTGCATCCTCACTTAACCCACTCTTACCCCGCCTTCTAGAAGCCTGCCACCTGACACATGACGCAAGCAATGATGTAAATGGAATGACAGCTTGGCGATCCCAAGCATAATCATTAGATGATGAGATGTGGCATAAAGTTAAAGGCTAAGATCAAAGGCAAAAAAGCACAGATTTGGATGGATGGCTATGATGAGAGCTTCTCAACTCCTCACACAACAAACACACCAAGGACCTAGATCCTTTTGCTAAGGACTATAAATAGAAGACCCCTCATATAGCTTAAAGGAGAGTTTTTAGTCGTTTTTAGCTTAAAGTTTTAGCTTATTGTTCTTAATTTGTAATTTCCTTTTTTAAAGTATTGTAATGTTTTAATCATTAATAAAATTGCAGTTTTGTCTTAAATTGTTGTGAATTCAAAATTTACCTTTATGCAAATTTGTTAAAAATGTATTTGGAATTCACTTAATATGCTCAATAAGCCCTTGTCATAAAATAAGTTAATCCTTATTCAGTTAAGTTAGCCTATAACTTAACAGAATAAGCAGTTCACTCAAATTCACCAAGAATTCGTGAATAAGCCAATAGGAAGATAAGCCAGATTTGGATGGGCTTATAGGGCTTATTCTTAGCTTATTTATAAGCTAGCTTGTTGATTTAAGCTCTATAGAGCAATTAAGTCCATGTTTAGCTGGGACAAAAAGGTACTTCTCATTTTTCCCTTTTTAGCTCTATTTTTCTTGTTTTGCTTATCTCTGCTAATTCATTGCTTATTGCTATTTATTTGTGCTTATTCAGCTTTAATATAGCTTAATAAGTCTTATGAGTGGTCTTGAATAGTTTAGTTTGAGATATGTTATAATCTGTCTAATTTCTTAGTTAATTGCTTATTAAGGTAGCTTATAGGATAGTGCTTATTTCTCTTAGGTTATTGCTTAGTTTTACTTAATTTTCATAGAGCTCAATCTGTTTTGACATATCATGGCCTATTTTGATCTGTTTTAGCTGTAATATGCATTTGAGAAATATTAAGGGGTGTTTGGCACAAGCAGCATTAACTTTGGTTAATGCTGCTTGAGCTCATTTTGGTTCTTAAACCAACTTTAATAAGCTCTATCTAAGTCCTATAAGCTGTTTCCTTAAGTTTTTAAAGTTTACATATTAGTTTAAAGGTATTGTCTATCAAAATCATAGAATCTGTTGTTTATTTGCTTAGTTAGTCAGCTTATTGGCTTAGGATCCTAGTAGTTGCATCTTAGAAGTTAATTTATGCTTTTTCATGGTTTAATATGCATTAGAATTCATTAGCATAAGTTATGCATTTGCCATTTGAGTTTCAGCATAATCTGCCTAAAATTTGCTAAGTATTCTAGTTTTATTGCTCAAAAGTCAGTTTTCATAGCTCAATCTAGGTTAGTTTTAGTTTGATTTTAGTTTTGAAATTCATTGCATAAGCTCTTTATAGTCTAAACATAATCTGTTTAAACTTATTTTTAACTTTTGTCAGCTTTTAGTAGCTTAATAATAGGCCTGCAGTTAGTGTTTTAGCTTTTATTAAAATTAAAGAAAAAAACCAAAAAATAGGATTTAGTGTTAACTGTCTTTTTGAATTAGCTTTTTCTTGCCTTAAATCTGAGCTTATTTGTTTAAGTCTAGCTTATTTGAGTTCTTTGAAATAGTGTCATAATCTGTTTTGTATTTGTAGCTTATTAGTCCTAGCTTAAGTAGCTTATAACCTAGCCTAAAATCTGCTTCTTAACCTTTTTCTATATTTTTTTTATCTTAATTGCTTATTTGGTGTTTAGTGTTTCTGCTTATAAGATTTGCTTATTTCAAGTTTAAATTTGCTAATTAGTCTAGTTTTAAGGTCTGCTTTAGCTTTTTAGCTTTTTACCTAGTGCTCATTTATCTTTTATCTTAGCTTAAAAAAAGTGAAAAGTCCTTATCTCCCATTTTAAGGGCTGCTGACTTTGTGCTTTTTATGCTTTTCCAGCTTAATTTGTCTAATCATTTGTGGTCATATTTGCTTATTAGGACTAAGTAGTTAGTTGTTTTCAGTTTATCTAGTTTTCTTGTTGCTTATTAAGTCCTCAAATAGCCTAACAGTTTAGCTATGTTCCTTTGAATCAAAATAAGCAAAACTGCCACCTTTAGTTAGCTTATTCCCAGCTTATTTTCAAGATTTAGATAAAGTTGCTTCATTAAATTTGCTTGTTATTGCTTATTGTTTAACTGTTTTCAAAAAGAAATAAAAAATAATAATTTTGAAAAAAGGGAAGCCACAGGGGTCGAACCTGTGACCTCCTACTTTCTTATAGCATACCTTAACACACACACTCACTGCCATCAGCGCCCTTGGGTCTTTTCTAAAAGACTTTAGGGTGCATTTGGTTTTAAGGGTTTCTTGACTATTAAGCTTTATAAGCTGTTTTGCTTTTTTTACATCTTATTAGCATAAGCTCTTTAGCCAGTTTTATTTTTTTTACGTTTAGAATAGTTTTAAGTATTTTCTGTAATTTTGCTAGATTTTTATAAAATAGTTTAATATTTTTAATATTTTATTTAGATTAAAATTCTTTTTAATTCATAATAAATAAAATAAAAGTCAAAAAAATATAAATCTTTTTTCTAAAATTACTTTTAGTCATTTAGGATTTATAAAAAATGAAAAAACATTTCTAGGGTTAAATTTTGATTTATTTGCTTAAATATCGCGTTTTTAAATTCCCGTTAACGTTTTCGTGTTTAATTTCTTAAATGCTTTAAATGCTTTTATTGTTTACTTGTCTTTACATGTTTTATGCGTTTTCATTAGTATAATTAGAAATCAAAATAAAAATCCCTTAAACCATTCAAATCACGCGATCACGAACTTAACCGATTTTCAATTCACACCTTGTCGGGATACGACTCGGGAAGGTTTTGAATTTTACTTTTGATAAAAGTAATCTTCTAAAAGCATTTTGGAATACTTATCTTATACTATTATTGATAATGTCCTTATATACGTATTTGGAGACGAATCAGTTTTTGGCGCCGCTGCCGGGGAGGTGTGTGCGATTATCGTGTTTACATTTGAAGATTAGTGTTTGAAGACCCTTCCTTGTGAAGTTATCGCTTTCAATTTTGAATATTTTCTTCTTATTATAAAAATATAAAAATACAAAAATATTTTACACTTCTATTTTTATTTCCTTTTCATATTAAAAATAACCTTTTTTTAATTGTCGTTTTGGCTCATCTTTAGTTAACAAACTAAAAGAGAGGTATAAGGAGGGTCGATCCTGCAAACTTTGACCCAAAAAGAGAAGGTTTTTAAAACGCTTCGCGCTTACCCGCTCCTCCGCTTCTTTGTGCGTTTTCTAAAGAGCTACCGTACACTTGTTCGATTATCGGTTACAAAAATATTTTTCTTTTTAATTTGGAGACCAACCAATTTTTGGCGCCGCTGCCAGGGAAGCCATGTTACGATTATCGTGTTTTGTTCGAAGATTCCTCGTGAAGTTATCATTTTCGTTTGTAAATATTTTCTTCTATTATAAAATTATAAAAATACAAAAATATTTTATTTTCTCAATTTTTGTGAATCAAGTAATCAAAAATACCAAAAAAAATTAAATAACCAACAAAATAACCATGATGTCAATTGTTAAATCAGCTCACCTCTAGATTAACAAACTATAAGAGAGGTATAAGGCGGGTTGATCCAACGATCTTCGACCCAAAAGGAGAAGGTTTTTTAATACGCTTCGCGCTGACTAGCTCCTTCGCTTCTTTGTGCGTTTTTCTATAGAGCTACCGTGCACCTATGATTTATAGGTCCCAAAAATATTTTCTCTTGTTTAAAATATATAAAATCCAAAAAAAATATTCTCCGTAACCTCTAATTCTTTTAATTCTTTCTCTTATCCCTTTAATTTGTTTAATTCTTATGGCATCACTCGACGATTATCATTGTTTTCACTACAAAGGTCGACTGGGTGAAGATCAGTATCGTTGTTTCCGGTGTATGTGCGAGTGGTGTGGGAATAATTGTATAGATGAACTTTGTAATATATGCTAATCATCAATTAAGCTAAAACCAAATTCTTATAATGAAAAATGAAAAGATATTAGATATCTAGTAGAGCAGGCAACTTCTTTCAATGATTCTCCAGATTTTCCTGACTTTCCTCCACAACCCCAGTACGAGACGTATTCTTGTGAGTTATGTGGAAACGATGCTCATTTTGGTTACGATTGTCCAACACAAGTTCCGTTTATCTCTAATCCGGACCCGTGTTACAATCAAAATTTTGATAATAATTTTCCACAAACTTCACCAAGTCTTCCACAATATCTTTGTTGTACCCGTTGTGAGGGTCCTCATGAGACTTTTCAATGTGATCAATTGATCTTCGATGAGCCTTATTGTGAAAACTGCGAGGGACCTCATATGAGTTTTTAGTGTCAACCAATGAATCAAAATTTCTATAATTCTAATTCTTCCGGTTTTGACCAATTTCCGCAGTATCTCGTCAGTTCTCAACCTCCTGAGGAAAGTATCAAATAATTTTTTGTAAAGCACGCTCAAGAAATGATAACTACGGTGCAATCCGCTGTGAAAATAGTAATTCAACAACATGAGCATGCAGTTCAGAAAGAGCGGGAGGAGCAGGCAGCTTTTATTCCATATTGGAAGTTTCCTATTTTTGACGATGATGAAGATGAGTATACTATTCAGTATAAGAAATATTTAGAGAATTCGTCTAATGCAATCACACCTGACTTATCAACCAAGGAGCCCGATAACTCTTTAAGTATGGGGACGAGCATCTTGACACTATTCTGGAAACGGAATCGGACAAAGTAATAAAGTCTAGTGTCGAGGACCTTGTCCCAATCCCAAGTGAGTCTGAGGGTATTTTCGATAATATGTGCGATGTGCCTTTTTGTGATAAAAATCATTTTGATGTCGAGTCTGATCTTATGGAATCTTTTCTTAATCGAGATACTTCAATTATTTATTCTCCTCAGATTGACTCTCTTCTCGAGGATTTCGCCGGTGAACTCGCTCCTATCAATCCAATTCCACTGAGAATTCATGAAACTGATTCTGATCCAGAAGAAGATATTCATCTCATTGAGCAATTGTTATATGATGATACTTCGTGTGATGACGCTCCTTTTGAGGACATCGATTATGTTGAGGCATCACCTCCCGACTTTGAGCTCGTCAGCTTAGAGGAGGTGAAGGATTTTCACC
>BQNB010122248.1:0-20318 GCA_026074375.1 Tanacetum coccineum
ATGGCTATATTTGGCAACGGGTTTTTTAAAGATAGCGCACTTTTTTAACTTTGTGGAAAGTGGGCTTTTACTCCCACTTTTCACATGATCGCAACTAAAAATATAGGGAAATTTACATGTATATCCTTCTCAAAAGTTGATATTACATAAATATCCTTTTTAATTTTTTATTTACATCAACATCCTTATAAAAAAAATTAATTACATCAATATCCTTATCACACTTTTAAGAAGGATATATATGTCCAAAAATCAATTTAATCATAATTATATTGATTTTAGATTATGAAACTATTATTTATCTCTTATACTGATCATGATCATATTATTCATATATATTTTTGGCCTCGAACGACAAAAAAACGTGTTGATATAATTACAAAAGTTGGATATAAATATGAAAAAATATTGCTCATATATATTTATTTGTTCATATGCATATTTGGCCTCGATTGATGAGAAAACATGTTATTTTTTTGATGTATATGAGAATTTAAAATTTTGAGAAGGATATTTATGTAATTTTAAAAGTGTGGGAAGGATATTGATGTAATTATAAAAGTTTGGGAATGATATTGATGTAATTATAAAAGTTAATGAGGGATAATGACGTAATTAAAAAATTGAGAAGGATATTGATGTAATATTGAACTTTTGTAAGGATAGAGATGTAAATGCCCCAAAAATATATTACAAATATTATATAAGATTATTCGGGTATAAAATAAACAACGTTTGAAGACAAGTTGAAGGTTTGATCATTTTAGATCATTCGGAAAATAAACAACGTTTGGGTTGTTCTTGATCTTTGTTCATCTCTAAAAATTATTTTTCTTTGTAAGTCTTCAAAACCTCAAATAACTTGTACTTTTCTACTCTTCTTGATGCATAAACCTTTGTTGTACAACTTGTTTGTAAAAAGAATGATTTTGATAATACATAAACCTTAAAAAGGTATACATATGGTTCGAATTTTATAAAAAGGAACATAAGGAAATCATAGTTTTGTGATCGTGGTTATTTTCATGTAATAATATTGGTACTTTTGAGCTTATTGTATTTGGCTTATATTTATGAGCTTATTTGAGAGCTTGTTTGATTATTTTGGAGCTTGTTTAATGTATATATGTACACGTGTGAAATAGAAAACATAAATAAATATTTACTTGAGATTTACTTTAGTAACTTATAAATAATATACATGTATTTGGCTAGTTTTCAAAAGGATGAAACATTAGGCTTATTTTACTTAACTCATAAGCTCAAATAAGGCTTAATGGGCCTTAAAGCCCACGTCACCCACAACCATAGCCACGGCCCAAGCTTGTGTGCAAGCTTATAGATTCGGCTTATTATATCTTGGATTGTTAAGAACTTGTGGTAGTTTTTTAATGAACCTAGAACTTGTTTGATAACTTTTTAGTATATCGGACTTGCTTATTTTGTATTTTGGCGTTTTAAAGGCTTATTGGGCCTAGTTTTGGTGACTCGTTAGACTTGTTTTAAATGGAAAACAATTGTATAGAGTTTGTAAATTGTAAATTGTGATTTGAAAGTGGTTTGAAATTGGTTTTTGATAAAGTTTACGACTTTGGAAAGATGAGTAAACACGAACGTGTCATGCCAAAATTTTGTAAAAATCTTATACTTAGAAATTATTCAGAAAAACATAAATAATAAAATGTTTTGATTAAATTACTTAATGATTTGGAAAGGTCAAAATTTTAAATAACAAGTTTATTTATACGTTAATAATAATATAATATTATATTTATATAATTAATATAATATTATATACGTACTTACTTACAACTTAGTACTTTTCATAAAAACCGATCACTAATGTTTTAATACACAAATAACGTTTACCAAAAATGAATAATAAACGTTCATGTATCAAATCGCATACGTTAACTTTCCGAGACTAAATCGAAACCCGTATTCTTCTAGGTCATACCCGTGTACCACCGTTCGTTTTAGTGACCCTATTTTTGACGTGTACTCTTTACCATATCATCGAGGTGAGTTCATAGCCCCACTCTTTTACTCGTTTTGAATAAATGTTTTATAACTATGGGGTGAGAAACATTGCTTGTTTTTAAAACCGAACACAAGTACTTTCATGAGAATTTTTCCCTGTTTATTTGTTGCCTAAGTAGCGCTAGACCCCCTATTGGCCAAAACTATCATGAACTGTTAATCTTTTGATCACAGGACCGGTTGAGGGAGCGCGAGTGAAGAAATAGATCTATTGGGACTAATTATCCCTATCCGGGTAAGTCACACTTACTACCCACGGGTCGCCCGATTAAACGGATATATGTCATGTCGAATTTCAGATAGGAAATCTTAGATCGGATTTCCTCTAGGGCAATGCAACCTATAGCTATATGAAAGCTATGTCTCAGAATTAGCATCGGTGTCATGAGCTTAGTGCAACGTAAATATCTTTTATGTGAAGTTGTATTCATTATAACTGTCGCATGCCTGTAAAATCTTGTGGTCCACTATTACATCAAATTAAACCTATGAATTCACTCAACTTTATTTTTACCGTTTTAAGCATGTTTTTCTCAGGTGCTTAGCTTGGAAGATGTTGCCTGATCTATATAAAGTCTAATTGCCCGAACCAGTTTTCAGATTTCATCTATGTTATCTTAAATACCATTGCTGAGCCTATTTAAGCTTCCGCATTTTAACTTTTAAATCTTTTAAATTTGATTGATGTAAACTTATTATTATTTTAAATTTATGCAACGGTGTTTATTTTTAAAACGTACCCTTAGAGGTCGTTCTTTATGCTTTGTACTTGAGATTTCCGGGAACGTCACGCCTCTGGACACGTATTCCGTCCAGGGCCCGTTTGGGGGTGTGACAGATTGGTATCAAGAGCCAAGGTTATAGAAAACCAGGTAGTATAAACTAGGTCTGGACTATAACCAATATGTGATCCTACGTGATTATGTGTCTTACGTGATTTTACATAGTACGTATACATAAATTAAGTACAACGTAAATAATATATATATATATATATGTGTGTGTGTGTGTGTATGTATTAAATACTAAGTATATCTAATATTACTATAAGTATTTCTCATTTCATCCCATCATGACGTACTCAATGACTCATTCATTCATTCGTTCATTTTGCATTCATCCAGTTACCCATTTACCCATTCATATGTTGCATCATGCATGGTTGATATAAAGATGGGCCGGTACACATGATGACTGCGAGGAAGAGGGTTGGACCGTTACCCACTCTTCGTTTTGCTGTGAGACATTCTGCTGATCATTCTTCTTCAGATTCGTCATCAGAGGCATCATCAGATTTTCATTCGGATGCTTCATCTGATTCTTCTTTGAGACACTCATTGCCGGATCATTCTTCTCCCGATTTACCAAGTACTTCTGCAAGGCCATCTCGCAAGAGACGTAGGTCCCCTATGACATCTGTACCTGTATTACCACTTGTATTCGGAGCTTTATCTCCCGTCCGTGCTGATTTGATACCATCGCCTAAGAGGATTAGGAGTCTTGAGACAGCTACAGATTTAGAGGGTTGTTTAGAGGATATTTTTTAGCCATACGTACCTAGAGAGGTTGGATTGGGAGTTAACTTTAAGGATGAGAGTTCTGAGCAGCTAGGTCTAGAGGGACTGATATAGAGGTGGATGATGATGTTGAGAGGAGTGATATGATGGATATTGACCCCGTTGAGGCAGTTATCAAGGCATGTTTTGATTTTGCTGATATTATTGGAGCTAGTGGAGTTGATGTTAGGGATGAGGCTGTGATCGTTGATCGGGATGATGTTGAGACGGGTACGAGAGACCCGATTGTAGTTAGTGATGATGGAGATACACCTCCTGTGGTACCGTAGGTTACCTTTGAGCCTGCTCAGGAGGGAGCAGCAGGGAGTACATATGAGACATTAGGAGATTTGGTTCAGAGGTTCCATGATAACACAGAGGCTCTCTCAGTCCATCGTATACAGTTATTGAGGGCGTCCAGAGGGAGCAGGGACATAGGATTGTTGGGGTTGAGTAGGCAGTCACTGCTTTGACTAAGAGGATTGCTGAGTTGGAGAGGGATAACATGAGGCTCAGAGACACCGCGAGTGTTGAGAGTCAAAGAGTTGACCGACTCTAGCGCGGCATGTCACGTATGCAGAGAGAGCTGAGTTAGATACGACGGTTTCAATTTTATGATCGAGTGAGAGTTGGCAGATTTGAGGCATGTGCTAGGAAGCACATGGGCTACCATCCTTAGATATGTCCATTAGTGTTGCAGTATTGAGCAGTAGCGTTTAGTGATGACCGTAGTGTTAGAAACTCGTATTTTCTGTATTTTGAAACCAAATGTGATGTAATCACTAATGTTTGATGATATGAAATTGGTATTTATCTATGATATGATGTCATGATTTAATTTACTTATGCTTTTGCGTCATGCATTATGGAGTTTCCGTGAATATATTCTGATCATGTATTTTCTATGTGAATTAACCGTAAATTTTATTTAACACCGTTAGTGATCTCGCATCACCTAGAAATCTTATCGAGTGTTATGTTGTCATGTTGTAGGAAGATGCCTAACACCCGATTTAGAGCGTCCATGACCCATGAGGAGGTTGAATAAATGGTTACTCGCCGAGTAGCTGAAGAGATGGAGGCTCGTGAAGCCGCAAGGACCCTTGAACCCCTGAATGAGAATGGGGACGAACAAGAAGGTGAGAATGGAGGATATGGGAGCAGAGGTAACGGAGGAAATGAAAATGGAGGAAATGGAGGAAATAGAAATGGAGGTAACGAAGGAAATGGCAATGTTAGAAATGGAGGGAATGGAAATAGAGGAATGGAGAAAACGGAAACGGAAATGGAAATAGAAATAGGAATCATGGTATGAACTATGGAGGTTTCATGCCAATGGCTAGAGAGTGCACTTTCCAAGACTTCTTGAAGTACAAGCCACATAATTTCTTAGGAACCGAAGACGTTGTCGGATTGACCCGTTGGTTCGAGAAAATAGAGACCGTGTTCAATATCAGTAATTGTCCACCGAAGTATCAAGTGAAATATGCTACATGCACACTGCAGGACAGTGCTATGACTTGGTGGAACTCTCATAAGAGAACAATTGGTGTTGATGCTGCATATGCCATGAACTGGGCTGGACTTATGAGGTTGATGACAGAAGTGTACTGCCCAATGAATGAAATCCAGAAGATAGGGACTGAATTGTAGAATCTGACCGTGAAAGGAAACGACTTGACTGCCTACACTCAAAGGTTTCAGGAGTTGATTTTGTTGTGTACTAGAATGGTCCCTGATGAAGAGGACAGAGTGGAGAGGTTTATTGGAGGATTACCGGACAACATTCAAGGAAATGTAATTGCTGTGAATCCAGCTGGACTCCAAGATGCCATACGCATTGCTAACTAATTAATGGACAAAAAGCTCCAGGGTTATGCTGCAAGGAGTGCTGAGAATAAAAGGAGGATGGAAAGTAACCCAAGGGATAACCGTGGACAACAACCACCATTTAAGAGGCAAAATGTTAGTGGGCAGAATGTGGCTAGAGCTTACGCGGTTGGGAACAATAAGAAGAGAGGGTATGCTGGACCTCACCCACTCTGCAACAAGTGCAGATACCACCATGTAGGGCCATTCATAATGAAGTGTAATAATTATAAGAGAGTTGGACACCAGACAAGAGATTGCAGATCTGCAGCTGCTGTTCCAAACACGCAAAGAGCCCTACTTGGGAATCAGCAAGGTGTTATTTGCTATGAGTGTGGGAGACCGGGACATGTGAATAGAGAATGTCCAAAGTTGAGAAACCAGAACCATGGGAACTGATTTGGGAACAAGACTGGAAACCAGACTGGAGGTAACGAAGCTACAGCAAAGGCTTACGTCATTGGTGGAGGAGGAACAAACCCTGATTCCAATGTTGTCACGGGTACGTTTCTTCTCAATAACTGTTATGCTTCTATGTTATTCGATTCAGGAGTCGATAGAAGTTTTGTGTCATCTACCTTTAGTGCTTTGCTTGATGTTGCACCATCCACTTTAGACACTAGTTATCCCGTAGAACTTGCCGATGAAAGAATTTCAGAAACAAATGTTGTTCTTAGAGGTTGCACGTTAGGATTATTAGGTCAACTGCTCGACATAGATCTAATGGCCGTAGAACTTGGTAGTTTCGACGTCATCATCAGTGTGGATTGGTTGGCGAAGTATCACGCGTTGATCGTTTGTAACGAGAAGGTCGTCCGTATTCCTTATGGAGATGAGGTATTGATAATCCGAGGTGATAATTGCGACGGCGGAAGTAAGCTGAACATCATATCATGTACGAGGACCCAGAAGTATATTCAGAAGGGATGTCAAGTCTACCTAGCGCAAGTTACATCCAAGAAGGTTGAGGATAAGTCGGAGGAGAAGCGACTTGAGGACGTGCCAATCGTACGGGAATTTCCGGAAGTCTTTCCAGAAGATTTGCCTGGACTACCACCTGCTCGACAAGTTGAATTTCAAATCGACTTAGTCCCTGGTGCTGCACCTGTAGCACGAGCCCCGTATCGATTAGCACCAGCCGAAATGCAAGAGTTATCCACTCAATTGCAAGAACTTTCTGACAGAGGATTTATAAGACCCAGTTCCTCACCCTGGGGAGCACCGGTTTTGTTTGTCAAGAAGAAAGATGGTTCTTTTCGGATGTGTATCGACTACCGTGAACTAAACAAACTTACTGTGAAGAACCGATACCCACTTCCGAGGATCGACGACTTGTTCGATCAACTCCAAGGATCAAGAGTCTACTCTAAGATCGACCTGAGATCTGGTTATCACCAACTCAGAGTTCGTGAGGAAGACATTCCAAAGACAGCATTTAGGACTCGCTATGGACACTACGAGTTCCAAGTAATGCCGTTTGGCTTGACTAACGCACCGGCAGTATTCATGGATTTGATGAATCGGGTGTGCAAACCGTATCTGGATAGATTCGTGATTGTATTCATCGATGATATTTTGATCTACTCCAAGAGCAGAAAGGAGCACGAAGGACACCTTAAGTTGATTTTGAAGTTATTGAAGGAGGAAGAATTGTACGCCAAGTTTTCAAAGTGTGAGTTTTGGCTGTCGAAGGTATAATTTCTTGGTCACGTGATTGATAGTGAAGGCATTCACGTTGATCCCGCTAAGATCGAGTCAATCAAGGATTGGGCGTCACCCAAGACACCAACCGAGATCCGTCAATTTTTAGGTTTGGCTGGTTACTACCGACGATTTATCGAAGGTTTTTCAAAAATCGCTTTGACCTTATGTCGGAAACTGACTCAGAAAAGCGTAAAGTTTGATTGGGGAGAAAAGGCAGAAGCTGCGTTTCAGTTGTTGAAGCAAAAACTGTGTAGTGCGCCGATTTTGGCTTTACCTGAGGGAAGTGAGAACTTCGTGGTATACTGCGATGCTTCGCATAAAGGGTTGGGCGCGGTTTTGATGCAGAGGGAGAAGGTCATAGCTTACGCATCACGCCAACTCAAGGTTCACGAGAAGAACTATACCACCCATGATTTGGAACTAGGAGCAGTATTGCTTGCCCTGAAGATGTGGAGACACCATCTGTACGGCACCAAGTACGTTGTGTTCACCGATCACAAGAGTTTGCAACACATTCTTGATCAGAAGGAGCTGAACATGAGGCAACGACATTGGTTAGAGTTGTTGAGTGACTACGACTGTGAGATTCGATATCACCCAGGGAAGGCGAACATGGTGGCTAATGCACTGAGTCGAAAGGAAAGAAGTAAGCCACTACAAGTTCGAGCCTTAGTTATGACTATAGGGTTAAACCTTCCTAAGCAAATTTTGAGTGCTCAATCGAAAGCCAGAAAGGAAGAGAACTTCATCAACAAAGATCTGCATTGCATGATCAACAAGTTAGAACCTCGTGCTAATGGAACGTTATGTTTGAATAACCAGAGTTGGATTCCGTGTTTCAGAGAGTTGGGGGCCTTGATTATGCATGAGTCGCATAAGTTAAAGTATTCCATCCATCCTGGATCAGATAAGATGTACCAGGACCTTAGGAGGTTGTATTGGTGGCCCAACATGAAAGCAGAAATTGCCACTTATGTCAACAAGTGTTTAACATGTGCTAAGGTTAAGATAGAATATCAGAAACCATCTGGTTTGTTGGTTTAACCAGAGATCCCACAATGGAAATGAGAGAATATTACAATGGACTTTGTGACTAAGTTGCCAAAGACGGCCGCTGGTCAAGACACGATTTAGGTAATCGTTGATCGTCTCACCAAGTCTGCTCATTTCTTGCCTATGCGAGAAGATGACACGTTAGAGAAGTTGATGAGACAGTACTTGAAGGAAGTAGTATCAAAGCATGGAGTGCCAGTTTCAATCATCTCTAATCATGATGGGAGATTTACGTCACATTTTTGGAAGTCCCTTAATAAAGCATTAGGTACTCGATTGGATATGAGCAGAGCTTACCACCCAGAGACCGATAGCCAGAGTGAGAGAACCATTCAAACATTAGAGGACATGTTACGTGCCTGTGTACTTGACTTTGGAAAAGGTTGGGATAGACACTTACCGTTGGTAGAATTTTCATATAACAACAGTTACCATACCAGCATTAAGGCTGCCCCGTTTGAGGCGTTGTATGGGCGCAAGTGTCGATCACCTATCTGATGGGCTGAAGTTGGAGATAGTCAGCTCACTGGCCCAGAAATCATTCACGAGACAACTGAGAAGATCGTTCAAATCAAGAGCCGTATCCAAGCCGCCCGTGATCATCAAAAGAGTTATGCCGACGTAAGACAAAAACCTCTTGAGTTTCAAGTAGGAGATAAAGTCATGTTGAAAGTATCTCCTTGGAAAGGAGTGATACGTTTTGGCAAACGGGGAAAGTTGAACCCTCGTTATATTGGACCTTTTAAGATCATTGCTAAAGTAGGAACCATTGCCTATCATCTTGAACTCCCAGAACAGTTAAGTAGAGTTCATAGTACGTTTCACGTCTCGAAATTAAAGAAATGCATGGCTGAGGAACTACTTGCTATACCATTGGATGAGATCCAAGTCGACGACAAATTGAACTTCGTCGAAGAACCTGTCGAAATCATGAATCATGAGGTCAAGCGTCTGAAGCCAAGTCGTATTCTGATTGTCAAAGTACGCTGGAACTACAGGAGAGGTCCTGAGTTCACCTGGGAATGTGAAGACCAAATGCAAAAGAAATACCCACACCTTTTTACCAACTCTGCACCCGCGGCAGAGGTTGCGTCCTAAGCTTTGAGGACAAAGCTTCTTTAACGGGGAAAGAATGTCACAACCCGAGAATTTCCGTTTAATAATTTAGCTGTTTCCGTTTAGTAATTTAAATTTTTAAAAGTTTCGTTTAGCTTTTCCGTTTAACCGGGAAGTTGTTCCGTTATTATCTGAGAATCGTCACCGGGAGCGAACCGTGACACCAAATGTTGTAGTATTTTAGCAATAGCCGCATTTTTATGCTTTAAGGCAATATTTAAAATTTCATAATTTTTCGTGATATCGTTACTCGTTTCGTTAATTACGTGTTCTGTGGAATTTAAACAATACCTTTTCATGTATGCTAGACCTTTGGAAATTAAATGTTTTTGAGCACTAGTTACCTAGAAAGTTGGAGGCCACTTTTGGTCCCCCCTGGCCTCAATTGCAACCGGTTATGCATGTATATACATGCATAAGATTCAAATTTTGAAATTTATTCTCTAGACATGCAAGCAAGAATTAAGGTGAAGGACTAGTACTAGTAATGGTGTGATAGGTGGATCATTTTGGTCCCCCCTTTTCTTGTCTCTCCTTGCCGTGACCACCACAACACACACACCTTTGGTGTGTGAAATTCTTCCTTAAATTCATTATTTGCTTCTCATTTCATTCTCATTCATTTCCTACACACACAAAAACACTTCTCTTGTGCTCTCTCTCTCTCTAAAACACACGGCACAAACACAAACACATACAAAACCATACATTTTTCACTTTCAATCATTATATTTGAAGACAAGTTGAAGGTTTGATCATCTAAGATCATTCGGGTATAAAATAAACAACGTTTGGGTTGTTCTTAATCTTTGTTCATCTCTAAAAATCATTTTCTTTGTAAGTCTTTAAATCCTCAAATAACTTGTACTTTTCTACTCTTCTTGATGCATAAACCTTTGTTGTACAACTTGTTTTGTAAAAAGAATGATTTTAAACTACATAAACCTTAAAAAGGTATACACATGGTTCAAATTTTATAAAAAGGAACATAAGGAAATCATAGTTTTGTGATCGTGGTTATTTTCATGTAATAATATTGGTACTTTTGAGCTTATTGTATTCGGCTTATATTTATGAGCTTATTTGAGAGCTTGTTTGATTATTTTGGAGTTTGTTTAATGTATATATGTACACGTGTGAAATAGAAAGCATAAATAAGTATGTACTTGAGATTTACTTTGGTAACTTATAAATAATATACTTGTATTTGGCTAGTTTTCAAAAGGATGAAACATTAGGCTTATTTTACTTAACTCATAAGCTCAAATAAGGCTTAATGAGCCTTAAAGCCCACGTCACCCACAACCATAGCCACGGCCCAACCTTGTGTGCAAGCTTATGGGTTCGGCTTATTATATCTTGGATTGTTAAGAGCTTGTGGTAGCTTTTTAATGAACCTATAACTTGTTTGATAATTTTTTAGTATATCGGACTTGCTTATTTTGTATTTTGGCGTCTTAAAGGCTTATTGGGCCTAAAAGCCCAATAAGAGTTTTGGTGACTCGTTAGACTTGTTTTAAATGGAAAACGATTGTATAAAGTTTGTAAATTGTAAATTAAGTGGTTTGAAATTGGTTTTTGATAAAGTCTACGACTTTGGAAAGATGAGTAAACACGAACGGGTCATGCCGAAATTTTGTAAAAATCTTATACTTAGAAATTATTCAGAAAAACATAAATAATAAAATGTTTTGATTAAATTACTTAACGATTTGGAAAGGTCAAAATTTTAAATAACAAGTTTATTTATACGTTAATAATAATATAATATTATATTTATATAATTAATATAATATTATATACGTACTTACTTACAACTTAGGACTTTTCATAAAAACCGATCACTAATGTTTTTAATACACAAATAACGTTTACCAAAAATGAATAATAAACGTTCATGCATCAATCACATTCGTTAACTTTCCGAGACTAAATCGAAACCCGTATTCTTCTAGGTCATACCCGTGTACCACCGATCGTACCGAGTGACCCTACTTTTGACGTATACTCTTTACCTTATCATCAAGGTGAGTTCATAGCCCCACACTTTTACTCGTTTTGAATAAATGTTTTATAACTTGGGGTGAGAAACATTGCTTGTTTTTAAAATCGGACACAAGTACTTTCATGAGAATTTTTCCCTGTTTACGTGTTGCCTAAGTAGCGCTAGACCTCCTATTGCCCAAAACTATCATGAACTGTTAATCTCTTGACCGGAGGACCGGTTGAGGGAGCGCGAGTGAATAAATAGATCTATTGGGACTAATTATCCCTATCCGGGTAAGTCGCACTTACTACCCACGGGTCGCCCGATTAAACGGATATATGTCATGTCGAATTTCGGATAGGAAATCTTAGGTCGGATTTCCTCTAGGGCAATGCAACCTATAGCTATATGAAAGCTATGTCTCAGAATTAGCATCGGTGTCATGAGCTTAGTGCAACATAAATATCTTTTATGTGAAGTTGTATTCGTTATAACTGTCGCATACCTGTAAAATCTTGTGGTCCACTATTACATCAAATTAAACCTATGAATTCACTTAACTTTATATTGACCGTTTTAAACATGTTTTTCTCAGGTGCTTAGCTTGAAAGATGTTGCCTGATCTATATGAAGTCTAATTGCCCGAACCAGTTTTCAGATTTCATCTATGTTATCTTAAATACCGTTGTTGAACCTATTAAAGCTTTCTCATTTTAACTTTTGAATCTTTTAAATTTGATTGATGTAAACTTATTATTATTTTAAATTTATGCAACGGTGTTTAATTTTAAAACGTACCATTGGAGGTCGTTCTTTATGCTTTGTATTTGAGATATCCGGGAACGTCGCGCCTTCGGACACGTATTCCGTCCAGGGCCCGTTTAAGGGTGTGACAGAATCATAATTCATAAAGACAGAGAACTCTTCATAGGCAAATGGAGAGGTTCAGTAACACGATTTGTAAATGCTCCATGGCTTCATTATGTAACTACAACAATTATTGATATGCTATCTTCATATGAGATCAATATAGACCCAACATTTATCAAAGACCCAATGGATCAATTATAGCCAACCATTTTTTTTATTAAATTAAAAAAACTCACTTTCCACCCCTTTTTTTAAAATAAAATATCTTGCAAACGTTAAATCGTCAAATGGCATAAAATACACCATCGCGACGAGTATTAAATCATCATTCTATAGAGAGGCAATTTGATATACTTTCGACGAACTTTTTTTTACTTTCTTTTGCATTCACGTCTGAAAAAATCGCATATGATTTGTATCAGAATCACATGTGATTTAATAAAATCACATGTGATTTATGATACGAATCACATGTGATTTTCCAGAATCACATAAGATTTTTTCAGACGTGACTGAAAAAAAAATTGAAAAAAAAGTTCGTCGAAATTATATCAAAGTGTCCCTCTATGGAAAGATGATTTAATTCTCGTCGCGATGGTATGTTTCGTTTTGCGTAACGATTAACGGTTTGTTAGATATTTAATTTATAAAAAAGAAGTGAAAAGTGATTTATATTTAATTTGATGAAAAAAATGAGGGCTGTGATTGGTTCATTGGATCTTTAATAAATTGTGGGTCTATGTTAAACTTTTCTAGTCTTCAATGACAGGCAAATGTAAAGGCTGTGCAAAGCGTCGAGCATAAATAGCTTTCAATAGGCCAAATTCATTAACACTGCAGATTGAATATCAAAAAACTGAATCTTTTATAATATAAGGATTATCTCAATCATTATTTATATTTAAATTTTCTTTTATTTTCTTATTTACTTATCCAAACGTATAAGACCTAGACCCGGTTTCTTGATGTGGATCGGCCGGTAAACAGGAATGTGGGGCCAATGTTTTTGAATAAGATGTTGTTTCTAAGAAATAAAAATCATTAGCCCATCATCGAAAGCTGCTTCTTGGCTTTTTATCAGGGAACCAAATTATATTATTTTCGAGAGAATTTCATACGTACAATTGTTGCTCTTCATTAATCTTGTATCTTGGTGTAATTTAGTAATGTGCACATCATTTTTAATGATGTATACATCATCTCTTTTTTATGATATATATTTAAAATACAACAATTAAGGGCCCGTTTGGTTTGTAGGTGAGTTTAGATTTAGATTTGAATTTGGATTTTAGATAGGTTTAGACTAAAAGAAAGAGAGAGAAAAAATATTATTTTATAAAACATACATATGTTTTAAAAATTTATTTATTACATAAAATCCAGTTTTTAGAAATAAAAATTATAATAAGACAAAAAAAGGACTTCAATGTGTGGCTAAATTTTTTAGTAAACAAGTTAGGTTCACCCGCGCTCTGCTGCGGGATGTTTGGCGGCCGGTGTTTTTGGTTGGACGTGTTAGAAGGTATATTTTTGTAAAAAAAAAAATTTAAAAATGTTCGGACCGGGTCGGGTCAACCCGGTGCATTTAATGCAACTTAATGCACCTGAAGCGCGTGGTTAGTTCTATTGTTATTCATAAAAAAAACAGACCGATGACTAAAAAAGTGCGAGAGAGTATTTAAAAACAAAACATATTTTTAAAGCCTTATTTGTTGAGACAAACCTGAGATTTTTAAAAAGTATCATGTACCTTTTTAAGATTCTACGATTCATTGCAGTCACTAAAAGAAAATTTTTCAATGAACACTTGAGGGGGGAAAAAGTGGTGGGGTGGGGTGGGGGGGGAAAATTTGGATCCTTTAGATATCTGTGAGAGGTATTACAGACTCTTGAACGTGAGAATTCCCGCAATTTATCTTAAAGAGAATTTTAGGCAAGGAGCTTAGTGAATATTGTAAGCGCTAATGTTCAATAAGGATTTCCTCATATTAGATATCCATGGTTTTCGAGACATTGTCAGAAATGTAAGTCGCAATAAAGTGAGAATGGTTGTATTACTGTAGAAGTCTGTAAATTGCTTGCGTTATTTCTGAGAAAATTAGTCTTAGATACATTTGTCTAGTTTGATCATCTCTAGAATGAAGTTTAGATTTTAATCAAGCACTATGAACTGAATACATATTTCAAATTTTTCATATCAAGAAAGATAAAACATCATCCAAAATTAAAACTATGAAATAATGTGTTGCTTGGTTGCGTACTTCAAAAAAAAATTATTCAAGATAAGATTATTTAACATAGTTTTGAAGGTATCATTAAATCTTTTTACATGTTTCAATAAAAATAAAGATTTGTGACTCATGATCGTAAAAGAAACATAAATCCACAGCTAATAATCTTGTGTAACTTATCATTCATGTGGCATATAAAAAAACAGTAATGCATACTGTCAAAAGGATGTATTTATGGGTTCACGCAACACATGTTGAAAATGAAGCCTTTAACCCATCTGTTGTTTTAGCAAGATCGCCAACAATCGAAGGACTGGTATTATGTGCCAAATGGTCTTGGTAAGTCAGCATGCTAAACTATCTTTCCTGCTGTTGATATAGAATATCCACATGACATACACGAAAAGAACGACATGAATCAACCAATATATAGGTTCACATAATAACATAACATATGAGAAACTATGCTATGCAGTAAGAAGCTATCTCGATCCATATATTTTAGATGCGTAATTTAGGGAGTAATCTGGATTGCATTTTTTTAAAGATTATGTGTTTTGGAATCATCACAGATCAGATTTCGAGAAGCAACTGTTAAACTTAGCACTTACATCTCATTATTCGACCATAAAGGGGTCTTTGGGATTGATACAACTACTTATGCTTTTATAAATCACCAGAAGTGAAAAATCAATTATAACCTATGCAAAAACTAATAGTTTTCGGTCATTCATAATATGTAATCAAATAATGAGTTGTTTGAGTGCTGACGATTCTTCTTACTAATACTTCTCAACCATAATCAAATAACCAACTCCTAAACTGCTTATTTCAACATATTTTAAAAACTTGTATGATGCTTAATTATAAGTTATGGTTACCATTTATTGAAACTTTTATACTTCACTATCTAACACCCTAAAATACCGTTTACTGAATATAAAACCTATAATCACAACAATCAGAAAAATATACATGTAGGGGTAGCTTGTGATTATACAACAATGCTTCTAATCAAGCTTAGAATAAAATAAGGTTATGTCATACCTCAATAACTCAAACCATAAACATCATCTATGTTGATAAAAGGAAAATGTAAATAAATTCACCTTTGTAGCAACACCATCTTCCTTAGCTTCTTTGAGTCAGAAAAGTAATTCACCAGCAGCCTCTTATGTTGATATGTTGTATCCCTAAGTTGTTCTTGGAGTCCCTTATTTTCATCCCTAAATCTCTATCTCCTTTTATCTTTCATAATTTTCTGAGTATTTTATGATGCATGAGCATTATGATTCTGATTTTTCCCTAACTCGGCAACTGTTTTTTTATATCTTCAGTTCCATCTTGAATTACTATTTGTTTATACTGCATGTCAGTATTCTTTTCTTGCAATTCAACATAATTTTCAAGCAAGCGAGCATGCACCTGCATTGCTTCTTTCTGTTCGGCTAAACACTTTCTTGCATTATTTGATTTTTGGATCACAAATTATAAATCAACAATGAATGTAAAAACAAATAAATATACGAACTTTTGTTTTTTAATTGCCCCTATGTCTGCTTGAAAACCCCATTTATAGGGGCAAGATCAATGACAGATATGTATGTAGACACTCACCTTCTCATCAAAGAAGTGATTTTTCTTAGCTGTGTTGTGATTGAGTCTTCATCTCCGCTCTGTTCAATTTTACATGATGAAAGGGTTACACTTGAATGCAGTAGAAATTAAGTAACCAAAGCTTTAGATTTTGATCCTTACCTTCAAAATACACCGATTGATCAACGTTAACCATATCCTAAACCACTTTTCAGAATCAGAAGTGCTTCGGATTATCTTCTGGTTTGAACCCTAAGGGTGCTCTTCTCTATATATTTATGTCAATGCAAAACTATAGGAGCATGCTCATGCTTAGAGTTTGATCCAAAAAAAATTGATTCACATTAGGGAAATGCTCAAAAACTCTGTTGGTCACGGTCCACCATAATAAAAAAAAATAAGGATGAAATACCTCACATGTCTTTTATAGGAGCACATTAATTTAACCTGCATCCACACATTCACAGTTCAATCAAACAACAAAAAATGTGAGCATTGTGTTTGAACACCAAAGAAAGTAGTATCATGAGGAGCATTTAAACACTTAAACCTCAGCACACAAAATCCAAAATAAAACATCTGTGTCTCTTTCATGTTTGAAATAACAAATGCATTTTCTAGATTTTAATTTTAAACTCGGGCAAACACATTTTAATACGCTAATATTTATAAGAGTCGATTATGCTGAAGTTTTTAGAATTGAAAGGTGATTGTGAGTTTGAGGTAGGGGAGGTTTATATCCAACACCACTTTGCATGCTAATTTTCTGTCAATTAAATAGTGAAGAACGCCCTTGTGAGCATGAATTGTCGAAGAATAGCAACACATTAGCTTGTTAACATTTAGCAAGCAAGACGTATAATAACGTGTATCCACACCCACACAATACCCCATTCCTCACGACAACTAATGATGATCAGAAATTAAGTAATTTAGCACAAAATGTATAAATATAAAGCCAAAGTGTTTTAAAAGTAAAATTTTTAGTAATTTACCTTTGTTGAAATTGGGTTCCATCTTCTACTTTCAAGTGTCTTTTCCTTAAGTTTGGTTTTTGTTTTGCTCCAACCTGGGGCACACTTTAAACTTGAGACATACGCATACTCTGGACTGTTGAGCTAAAATTAAATCTGGAAGAAACTAAAATACTTCAGATAGAACAGGCTCCACCGACAATTTGGTGATTGTTTCGTTTAGCTTTTGTTTCCCATAGTCCAGTTCCGTGGCCTGTAACATCAAGTTCAATTGATTGTCGTTATCATCTAAAGAAAAAAGACTATATTTGAAGTGGATATGGAAAAGAGTTTTATAGAAACACACCTCAATATAGAAACACACCTCAATATAAAAACACATAATTAACAATTTCAAACTGTGTCACACTTTTCCATGTTCAATGTGCTTTCTGCAAAACATATGTATCATTAAATTCCTATGGAACTTCATATGCAATCCTAAAGAACTCAAAATTATCAATTTCATGACAAAAATAAATATGATTTATTCCAGATGCAATATCTTTAAGTCCTTGCAGAAGCCAATTGTTCACTAAATCTACTTCCTTTTTTATTGTCTAAATTTTCAATGTTTTTGTGATTTACATTGATAAAAAAGTGGTAATGAACGTCATTTCTCTTTCAAAGTTCGATCAATCGGTCGGGATGAAAAACCCAGATTTAAGGGCGGCATACTGGACAGTGAATATGTTATATGTAAACATATGCATTATAGGAATCCCTTAGATTATGCGACGGCAACCTAAGCCACGTGTAATGAGACAAATTTTATTAATGCTCATATAAAATAGGATATTCTTTTTTTTTTATACTTTAAGAATTTCAATAGATAGTATTACTCTGTCCATAATATGAAGGATCAGATTACGTATGATGGCAACGGGGAAAATTTGAGAAATGTTTGCTCTGTAATATGTCTAATTTGCATCAGTTTCCAGTTTCATGAAAATTATTCCACAACCATTAATGATAAATATTGTAATGCAGGATCTTGAATACAAACCCAGCGTGACTCAAATATACTTCGCACAAAGGAATCATTTGAAAGGAAAGCATGCGAGATCGGCAGAGTAGAAAAGAGATAAGATCGGGTCCTTTTATGATGTGGTAGCTGGTGTACATTATAAGATAGATCTTGAATGAGTTGAGACTCCTTTTTTTCCAGCCTCCATAACAAATGATGATAACATCTTTAGTCCAATATAAATATGCTTTGAATGTTTGGATTTGCGCTTTGCAAATGACCACATATACTTGAAAAGTTAATCAGATTAGTTTTCCTGCAACTATTTCTTACTTGTTTCTCACAAACTCATAACCATAATTGGTTTTTACCCAAACACTCAAACCTGATTATTAAGCCATATTAAACATTGGTTAATTCAAATTTCAAAACTTTTGTGTGGATAAACAAAATATTTACAGAAAATTCAAGGGAGATGTTACATTGTGATAAATCGTTTTCGGTTTTGTATATTCATTTTTTTCCCAAAGTGACCGAAATTATATTTATTTTTTTAAAACAGTGATATTTTTCATAACAAACTATCAAAATCAGATGTGCCTTAGAAATTGATAAAAATTAAGAATGTAAATAACATAAATACAACTAACAAGCAAAAAATTAATACATATCATAATAATACAAATCAAATCGATAAACAAAATGAAAAAAAATAACTAACTGGAAAATCATTGTTTGTGAACTTAACACAAATTTAGCACATGAAATCGCTATGGTTAGAGGTATAATAATCATATACGAAATTTGTGTTTCTCTGAATGATTTTTTGATCATTTATTTTCGGGTTTGTGTTTCTTTACGATAGAAACCTAATTTTTTTTTTGCAGACAAGGTTTGTGGTGGTTTTCGATGATGGATGTATATTATCATCTATCCATCATGGTTTAGATTGATTTTCACTGATGACGGTGAGAGTGTTTTAGGGTAGGTTTTGGGTAAAAAATTATAGGAGCGGGGGCAGGGGCGGAGCCAGAAAGTTTGGCTCGAGAGGACACACTTTGATATTTTTTAATAACTACACTACAAAATGATTCTTAGGAGGGGCAAATTACGAAAAAAATCGGATATTTTCGAAAATTTACACTACAAATTTTTTCGCTAGGGGGACACTTGCCCCTTGAGCCCCCCTTTGTCTCCGCCCATGAGCGGGGTTATGGGAATGTGTTTTAGGGTAAAGTGATCCAACAGTGTGTAATAAGTTATATATATATATATATATATATATATATATATATATATATATATATATATATATATATAGGAAGGTTAAAATAAAAAGACAAATATTCGTGAAAAGGATAAAAAGAAATTTTTTTTTTAAAAGTTCTCGAAAAATTCTAAAAAAATTCTATTAAATCAGGGTTGTTGTGCTTAAAACTTTTGTAAAAGAAAGTTTTTCTATTTTGTGTTTTTTATACGGTTTTTGAAATGCGCACAAAAAGTAATTTTGATTCAGCAAAATAATTTTG
Source organism: Tanacetum coccineum (assembly GCA_026074375.1). Lineage (NCBI taxonomy): Eukaryota > Viridiplantae > Streptophyta > Magnoliopsida > Asterales > Asteraceae > Tanacetum > Tanacetum coccineum. Next base: position 19,532 of record BQNB010122248.1, read on the forward strand.
AGTGACAAAAAAATTTTGATGCACAAATTTTTCGATTGTTTATAGTTTGATGCGGAATATAATTTTGATGCTAAAAGTCAAAAGAAGTTGGGTTTAAATAATTACGAATTTTTGATGCACAAAAAAGCGATTTAATGCACAAACGTTTTTTTTTTTAAATAAAATTTTTCGGCAAATACTATACTTTTAGAAAAAACTGCCTTTACATCTTTTTCATGCACCAATATACCGATCTTGTGGAATTTTTTTCAAAATTTTTTGAACTTTTTAAAAAATAAATTCTTTTATCCTTCTACGAATATTTGTCTTTTTATTTGAAATACCTGTCTTTTCTTGCAATTGCTGAAACTCAAAGTGTGGGTTTTCAATCCAAACTCAAAGATGTATCCTTCTCCCCAAGAAACTAGATTTTCGAATTTAACCCTAAACTTTTAATTTTCTGGCTAAGGTACATTTCAAGGTGTTTTTTTTCTTTATTAAGATGCTCTAAGGGTGTGTTGATGTTTGTTTTATTAAAGGGTGTGTTGATGTTTGTTTTATTAAGATGTTTTATGTTTGAATATAACAAGTTAAGTTCACCCGTGCTCCGCTGCGGGATGTTTGGCGGCCGGTGTTTTTGGTTGGACGTGTTAGAAGGTATATTTAAAAAAAAAAAAAGTAACGGTCATTAAGTAACGACCGATTTCAAGCACTGTTTTGGTGCGTTCTAAAAAAAACTAACGGTTGACCGCTAGTGGGGAAAGGGGTATTTTATAAAAAAAATTAAAATGAGGGTAGTTTTCGTAAT
>BQNB010122249.1:0-17375 GCA_026074375.1 Tanacetum coccineum
CTTTCGAGCTAGACTTTTGCCTTGTAACTTCGAGTGACCGAAGCTTCTTTGTTTGGGTCCATTTATGTGATCCTAACAAACATTATTCATTCTGATGATTTAAAGTCAGAAAAAGACAATGATGATAATGATATCGATATAATACAGTCTTTAGGGGGTAATGAAATTACACATGGGTCAAATGTGCTTTCTGAAACAAGTCACGATAAAATCACTAAAACTTTCAGAACAGGAAGTTTTGTCATAAACTTAAATGTAAATACCGTGATTTGGAATTATTACGCAAACGGAATGCTATTCTTTCTCATTATGAATTTATATGTGCCATTCGGCATTCCGTTCGACCCCAAGCGGTATTATAAGGATGGTGATTATGCGATAATGTTGCGGAGGCCAAGGTACGTTTTCTTGGCTTTATTTTAGGAAAATTGGTATCCAAGGACGGATACGTCGTATTAGGTTAAAACCTATATGGCGTATCTACAGTTTTAACCTACGTTGACTAAGTCAACAAAATTCGCCAATACGGCGTATTTATCAAACCACGGTACGGCGTATCGAGTTTGGGTATAAAAACCCCTCTGATACGCCGGATCGAGTTTTACCACTCCTTTTTCACTCCACACACACAAAAGATTTTTACCACTAAATATCTTGGAAGATCTCTTGTTCTTGATTCATTATCGCACTCTTTTCTTCATCAAGATCATATGGTATTTAGCTTTCCCTTTTCCCTTTTCGATTTGTTATTCCGAATTGTTTCGATTTAAAAATTAGGGTTAGGGTTTGGTTTACAAATTAGGAGATATGCCTTAAGTTTAGATCCTTCCCCCCTGAATGGGATCTTGTAGTTTTGAGAAATTTAATTGGGTCAAAATGGGTAAACAGGGGAAACCCCCTTTTCGTTTTCATATTGCAGATCCATACGGCGCATCCACTCACATGGATACGGCGTATTGACCAAATTTTACCCAATTTAAAAGCCCCAATACGACGTATTCAGTAAAATAAATACGGCATATTGACTTAAACAGGATCCTGAATTTACAGACCCATACGCCATATTGACTAAACACCAATACGGCGTATTGACCATATTGATCCTTATACAGCGTATCCGTTTATGAATACGCCGTATCCACCCTCAGAACAGAATGTTTAAAATTCTTTAATCTTTGTGCTGCTCTCGTTAATTTTATAGATATGGCTCTTCCACCACGTGATCAGAGGCACCAGTACCTTAGGTATGAGGGGTTACATTACACAGAGGCTGATATAGAGGATTTTGAGTCGAGGTTGGCTAGGATTTACAGGAGAGAGGTACACAGGGTTTAGGTATTTAATTTTGGGGGATTGCCAGATTTGATGGCTGAGGGATTGAGTGCTAGGATGCTTATGGAGCACAAGGTTGCTCAGGGAGTTAGTTTGTTTACTAGCCGGGCCTGGATGCGGCTATTTGATATCAGGGGGCCGTTGGTACACGGGCTTATTTTGGAGTTTTTTAGTACATTTAGGTTTGGTCAGGCTATACTTGATTTAGATACGCCTGGAGCTCTACAGTTTCAGTTGGGTAGAGCTAGGAGGCGCATGAGCTGGAGGCAGTTTATTTTAGCCATGGGATTACACACTGACGAGGAGATGCAGACAGCTGGATTCGGTGCTTACTAGGCCGATAGTGCGAGGCAGATCCCCGACAAAGGGGATCTGAGGGATTATTGGATAGGGATCTCATCTGCTGGAGATTTCCTTGGCACAACCCCATCTTACACTATGATTTGGGATCCTATTCTTAGGTTGTTCCATAGGTTGATTGCTTGTAGTATTGCTGGGAGGAGTCAGGCACCTGAGAAGGTGACCGTGACTGATTTATTTTACTTGAGAGGGATGGACGTTGACTCGGTCAGCGTCCCTTATTTATTGGCTAGATACTTGAGGTTGTTTGCTGCTAGGAGGAAGAGCGGGGCTCATATTTCTGGTGGACAGTTTGTAGCTCGATTGGCTGAGCATTTTAGACTCCTGACTGCAAAGATACTTTAGGGATTGACGGTTATTGCCCCTGAGCTCTCGGTTATTGATATGGCTGAGCTGGTGAGATTACAGATCTGTAGAGAGATTGATGATACATGGGCTTGGGTAGCCCTGGGACCAGAGAGGCAGCATGATGCTGCGGCTGGTGCCCCTAGAGTAGCTCAGGATGCCCCTGTTATTGATGAGGGTGGCCAGGCTGATCTGGCACCCGTACAGCCACCACCACCACCAGCTGCTGCTAGGACCATGCCTCAGAGGATGGCCAAACTTGAGGAGGACATGCACGAGATACGTGGGGCATTAACTGAGCAGCACGAGGTGATTGATGCGATGGCTCGCAATTTTTCCAGATTCTGTACATGGACTACCACTAGCCTCGCACGGATGATGGACAGGGCAGGTGTGACATACACGAGCTATTCTCAGACACCGAGAGAGTATCAAAGGCGCGTGAGACGCAGGACTGATGGTGCCAGCACCTCCGCAGCACAGCAGGACCCACAATAGCCTGACCCATGATCCCTTATCCTTATCTTTTGTTTATATCTATCTGTACATTTATTATTATCCATATCGTGATGTATCTAACTATTAAACAGGTTCTCGTATTCTTTTGTCTATATATCATGGTATGACGTGTTGATTTGTTTGTGTATGATAGAATCAAGCCTGGCCGTAAGTTCAGCACCATAGTTCATGAATATGTTACGGAACCAAAGAGATGAATGGAGAAAAGAGAGATAATTTCAAATGTGTGGAAGCTGAAGAAAATTCTAACTTAAAGACTTCGCTGTAAATAAAAGTGCTTCCCGGGAGACAACCCGGAATGTTATTTATTTTTATCGAGTCTGTCTTCCCAGACATCAATACGACGTATCCGCTCCATACCATACGGCGTATTGATTGTCTGGACGTTATCAGTCTTTACTTTTTATGCACTTTAAAAACATTATTGTCAGTTCTGGCAATACGGCGTATTCATGCACATGATACGGCGTATTCATCAAAACTGACTCGTATTTAGTTTGTTTAGTTTAGTTTAAATTAATCGTAGGTACCAAGATAAGAATGCACACGTTTTTCCTATGTCTTATATAGGACCTTGGAAGCAAATAAATATCGATAAATATTGGTGGAGAATTTACAAATATGGAGATCTTGAAGTGTTGGAGTCTTGAAAACTTTAAGGCGGATGTTCAACACGAAATCTTGCTCAATTAAACTCAACATGGAGAATCTACCGAGCAAATATCAGGGGAGTTTCTCATTCTAATTCTTTTTAATTTCCGTATTTAATGTTTTATTTATACAACGAGGACGTTGTATAATTCAGGTGGGGGGTTGGAATTAGAATGTTTACTTGTCCTAGTTTGCACACTAAAATGCTTAAATTATGCTCAAATTTAAAAAAAATTCAAGCATACTTTTGTGAAATTACTTGATACATAACCCGCACACAATAACCCTTGTTAGATATTGTGAGGATTTAACCTATCCGTACCCAAATGTTTACCCAAATTCCACAAAATATGAGTGTGTCGGTGATGTTGTAGACTTTAGAACTTGGCTTGGTATATCTATTCGAGACCGCAGTGATAAGTACTATGGATTTAAATGGAGTAACTTGTTTAAATTGGTAAATTTTAGGATTACACCCAAATCGCATTTACATGTTGCTTATTAACTAACTACACTGGTTAGTTAACCCCCGTATAAACCCTTTGTTTACTCTCATTTTAAGAATAAAATACCCGTAGAGCCAATCCTTTAGGAACTACACCAATTATTTATTTCGTTACACCTTTACACTTTAGCCTACCCTGTTAGATTAAGTTTATTTTACAGTTGCTAGTTGCTTAAAGTGTAAAGTTTTGTATTTCTCGAGTCTTGTGTCTATTTTGGTACGGTTGAAAGAAATTTGCACATTGCAAATGAGAATGTATATTATAGTCAAAACTCATGTATTTTTACTACCATCGCAATTAATGGTACGTCCGAAGAATGAAGAATTATCGAAGGAATTATTCAGAATTATTATGATCGTGAAGATGGTGAAACTACACCGAGTTTCGTAGTATAGTGTGTAAAAAAACAAAAAAATTAGAAATATTCGAAAAAGAGAAAGAAAGTTTGAAGATAATCGTTTCGCAACTACCGAAGGAATTACACGAAGGATCGATTATTCGTTGATACAAATCGACGATGTAGAGTATTGTATAAAGTGGTAGATATCGCCACTTGTCTTGTAAAGTATGTAAAGTATGGGATATTTAGGAAGTTGACCGTTACGGGAACGCCAACTTAGGTTGTTGTTTTTTTATCTATGATCAAGACGTTGTAAATAGTTGTGTCTTTATCATGGTGACAGTCGGGAAAAAGTGTCTAGCAACTTGTATTTTAGACTTAATCTATTTGTTTTGTAATTTTTATTTAACAACAATTTATTTCCCTTTCCTAATCATTAACCATGGGTTTTACGTGAATGAGGATGTGATCGAGCGTGCATGTTTATTCCGTCGTTACGGCCATGTATGCATGTCTCAGCTGCCTTGTTGGTTTATTACTATTGGTGAAAGTTAGAAGATCCATACCCTATATTACTCTAATTTTCCTACTCTTTTGCTTATTCAAGGTGGGAGTGAGCAGTCATATGTGTCTATCCTGTCGTTACGGGTGTGTATGTGTGGTCTTTGTCGCCCTCCTGGAATATTGGTATCGATAAAGATTAGTTAGAGTAATCAACCCTAAGCCTTCTCATACAAACCCATATTAACCTTTATAAACTTGTTACTCCTTAGCTTTAGCGATGGAGATATGTATCCTTGCCAAGCTTATGATAGAATACTCGTCACGACCGATCAATTGAGCGAATTAGTTACATGTTACCACATAGATTAGTTGAGTGATTTAAGTGTTTTCATCTTCCTATTTCGTAAGGTGTTTGGTTGTGTACTTGAAATAGATCAAATAAATGCTTAAACGGAAAATATCCTTAGGGATACATTTTTATAAATTTCTAAAGGCTACTTGAGGACAAGTAGGATTCAAGTAGGGGGGATATTTGATGACATCAAATAACGTCTATTTTATAGCATCATTTATCCCATGTATTTAACCCATTTTGTATAATTATTGCAAAGAATTGTTACTTAATCATTTATATTTGAGATTTGCAGTAATTATGGAGTAGTTGGTGAATATTAGGAAAAGGCGCGCATTCTGGAGCTTAAACCGAGATATTTTAAAGATTAATGATTCTGACAACCAATATGCCATATTCATCAAGGAAGATACGGCGTATTCGTGTATGCACTCACCAAAGACCACAAAGGAAATAAGCTCAATACGCCGTATCTAGAAAGCTCAGTACGCCGTATTCAAGATATAGTATGCGAATATTCTGGAAGATATCAAACGTGGTCCCTACTCTAAGAAACTCCAATACGCCGCATCCAACCCCTTGGATACGCTGTATCGAACCAACTTATAGACCTTATAAACACAAAACTCAAATATGAGTTTTAAGTGTGCTAAATCATATTCTCGATACCTAAACCACAAAATTCAATTTTTAGAGGAGAAAAAGAGCAGAAGAGGTCTTGCAACGCATTCTAATCCATAGAAGACAACATATAATTTCTTATACTTTTGTAATCGTTTAGTTTTTGGTATCATTCATTAACTCGGTTAGTTTACCTTGGCTAAAACAATTACTCTTGTATTAATTATGATGTTTGATGGCTAATACCTTCGGGTATTAGCCATTATTATGAAGATATAAATGTTTGGTTTTGTTTATATCTCGATTGCTTAATTTATCGTTGAATGCTTGTTTATGTTATCAATTCATACTTGTTTACGTGCTTTTGTATGCGACCTATCATTTAACTAGATCTAGTGATATGGACCAAGTAATATAGATGCCGTGATAGCTCTCCATATAGTAATTTATACATCTAGAATCATAGGATCACAAGTATTGTCCTTCTAAAATCATGCTAAGGATATGCTTCTGGCTTAACTAGTTAATGGAAATTGCCCTTGGTTTATTGAACATGTTGACTAGTAGGTGAATCTAGATAATTCAACAAGTAATGTTCTGATTCTATTGGATAGTTGGACAAGTGGACTACTGTAGTATAAATTTCCATTAAGTAGTAAGTGGGTAAAGTGTCTATGAGCTAGGGTTTAACAAGATTAACATTGCTTTAATCCCTAAGATAAATTATAATTAGAAAATAAGGATGCTTTATGCGGATGCTTTAATTGTGATAGAATTAATGTGTCTAGGTCTTAGGATGAAGTCCCGCCTAAGTCTAAGAATGATATGCCTCTTCGATATAAGTAATCATTGCACTGAATAAACAAACCAACTTCTAATCGGATTAATGATGGCTAATACAGTTTTCTATCATAAGGCTCGGCCGCTCTTTTATCTTCTGTTAATTTGCTTACGTAGGTTAAAGTGTCTTGAATTGATTGTAGTCACCAACCAAACCCGTGCCAGTCTCTCAGGCTAAAACCCCTTTTTTACCTGTTAGAATTAGGATTAGAACTAACATAGGATTAGCATAGGTTTGACTTAGATTAGAATTAACTTATATTAGATAACCAAAATATTTTAACCTCGCTTCAAGTGTTCGACACCCTACTTACCACGAATCTACCACCGACCGGGTACACTGCCCGTTAAAGTGTTGTTTTTGGTTAAGTCGGCAAAATATAAATTTAAAACTTGAACTATCATAAATAAACACCACACAACGACACTTCAAGTTTTTGTGGGGAGTGAAAATTAATCTTGATTTTTATTTTATGTTTTGGTTTTTAACATTAGATTAGATCTAACCCCTAAGAGTAGTGTTAATTAGATTAGTGTATATTATTATATATTATGTATATTTTGTATATTTGTTAGTTTAATTGTTTGCTTGTATATATGTGTGTTTAATTGTTTGCATATTTAATTATTTTGCTCAATACACTATTCTGCTCGATAACTGAATGCGGCGTATCCACTTCCATCGGATACGTCGTATCCACTACCATCTGATACGGCGTATCTAACTTTCTGTCCAATACAACGTATTGATTCAACTAATTAATACGGCGTATCCACTTCCATTGGATACGGCGTATTGATCATCTGTAACAGAATCAGAACCTAAGTTTTTATATTTGATTTTCGTGCAAAATTTTTTTTCTATCCTTCTTCAGAGCAAATCCTATTAATATTTTTACCCTTGTTACAGGAAGAACTTATCAGAGCTAGTTGATTGAAGAAGGAACTACAAGAAGTCATGGCTGAACCAATTCTATATGATAACATGGAAAAAGCTCCAACTGAATCAAATCTTTCTATCACCAGTAACGACATAAACATTGAACTCAACAAGGAATTTTTGGTGGAATTAAGAAAGAACATATATCACGGAACGTATAATGAAGACGTGGTGGATCACATTGCTAAGGTACTTAAAATGGTTGATTTGATCTACGTTCCTGGCGTGGATTCCCATCAACTACGAATGAAAGTCTTTCCTCTCTCGTTGGCCGATGATGCTAAAGAATGGTGGATTAGTGAGGGAGATGGAAAAATCACCACTTGGGAGGAACTTGTTGAGACGTTCTTCTGTAGATTCTATCCCGAATCATATGATGGAGAAGATGAAATGTTGGACGAAGGAGATAACTGGGGGATTGATCCAATTAATATATTAGCAAGACGAAACACTTCATTTCAAAAAACATAAGAAAGTGGATGGAAGAACTAAAAAAGTATTGTTCCATGCTTGGATGAATGGGAATTGGAATAAGAGACGAATAGATGATAGCATCTTGAGAAGTAACAATACTACTACTGACTCGTTCTTTAAACCTTATCTGATAACACATGGAAAGAGCGACACCGAAAAGGAAGATGAACAAAGTCAGACAAAGCGCAAATATAGCAATACATCCAATTCTATTGATGAGCAACCTAACAAAAGAAGGTGCAAAGCAGAAAAGTTTGAAGCTATTCAGTACTCGCTTGGACCCAACGAAGAATATATTGCTATAAGAGGATATGAATTTGATATTTGGGAAAGAAACGATGATAATTTGTCCATAATCTACCAAGATATTTTTTTCTATTAAAGGATTTAGGATGGAAGGTGACGCGCACCAAGTGATAAAGAGAAGCTGAAGAAAAGTCTAACTTAAAGACTTCGCTGTAAACAAAAGTGCTTCCCGGGAGACAACCCGGAATGTTATTTAATTTTATCGAGTCTGTCTTCCCAGACATCAATACGGCGTATCCGCTCCATACCATACGGCGTATTGATTGTCTAGACGTTATCAGTCTTTACTTTTTATGCACTTTAAAAACATTATTGTCAGTTCTGGCAATACGGCGTATTAATTCACATGATACGGCGTATTCACCAGACTGACCCGTATTTAGTTTGTTAGTTTAGTTTAAATAACAGAGGGGGGTGGGGGGGGGGGGGGGTACCACAAGTATAGGTAATACAATTTTTCTCTCGTATAATTTATACAGGACCTTGGAAGCAAAGAATATCGATGAATATTGGTGGAGAATTTACAAATCTGGAGATCTTAAAGTGTTGGAGTCTTGAAACTTCAAGGCGGCTGTTCAACACAATCTTGCTCAAATAAACTCAACATGGAGAATCTACCGAGTAAATATCATGGGAGTTTCTCATTCTAATTCTTTTTAATTCCCGTATTTAATGTTTTATCTGTACAAAGAGGACGTTGTATAATTCAAGTGGGGGGATGGAATTAGAATGTATACTTGTCTTAATCTTCACACTAAAATGCTTAAATTATGCTAAAATTTAAAAAAAATTCAAGCATACTTTTATGAAATTACTTGATACATAACCCGCATACAATAACCCTTGTTAGATATTGTGAGGATTTAAACTTATCCGTTTCTAAATGTTTACCTAAATTCCATAAAATATGAGTGTACTGGTGATGTAGTAGACTTTAGAACTTGTTTTGGTATATCTATTTGAGACCACAATAATGAGTACTATGGATTTAGATGGAGTAACTTGTTTAAACTGGGTAGAATTTAGATTACACCCAAATCCGCCCTTACATGTTGCTCCATTTAACTAACTACACTAGTTAAGTTAACCCCCGTTAAAACCTTTAATTACACTCACTTTAGAGTAAGAATACCTAAACAACCCGAAAGCCAATTTTTTAGGAACTACACCAATTAATTGTTTCATTAAACCTTTACACCTTAGCCTACCCTGTTAGATTAAGTTTATTTTACAGTTGCTAGTTCTTAAAGTGTAAAGTTTGTATTTCCCGAGTCTGTGTCTATTTTGGTAGGTTGGAAAGAAATTTGCAGCATACAAAATGGGAATGTATATTATAGTCAAAACTCATGTATTTTTACTACCATCACAATTAATGGTACGTCCGAAGAACGAAGAATTATCGAAGGAATTATCCAGAATTATTATGATCATGAAGATGATGAGACTACACCGAGTTTTGTATTATAGTGTTAGCCAAAAAAATTGAAAAATTAGAAAAATTGTAACAAAAAAAAAGAAGGAAAGTTTGAAGATAATCGTTTCGCAACTACCGAAGGAATCACACGAAGGATCGATTATTCGTTGATATAAATCGACGATGTAGAGTATTGTATAAAGTGGAAGATATCTCCACTTGCCTTGTAAAGTATGTAAAGTATGGGATGAATGGGAAGTTGATCGTTATGGGAACGCCAACTTAGGTTGTTGTTTTTGATCTATGATCAAGACGTTGTAAATAGTTGTGTCTTTATCATGGTAACGGTCAGGAAAAAGTGTCTAGCAACTTGTATTTTAGACTTAATCTATTTATTTCGTAATTTTTATTTAACAAAAATTAATTCTCTTTCCTAATCATTAACCATGGGTTTTACGCGAATGAGGATGTGATCGAGCGTGCATGTCTATTCCGTTGTTACGTCCATGTATGCATGTCTCAGCTGCCTTGTTGGTTTATTACTATTGGTGAAAGTTATCCCTACCTTATATCATTATTCATCCTAACCGTTGGTTAAACTCGAATGAGGATGTGATCGAACACACATGTCTATTCCGTCGTTACGGCCATGTATGTGTGCTTCAGCTGCCTTGTTGGTGTGGTACTTTTGGTGAAAGATTGTAGAATGATCAACCCTAAGCCTTATCATACAAACCTATATTTACCTTTATAAACTTGTTACTCCTTAGCTTTAGCGGTGGAAATGTGTATCCTTGCCAAGCTTATGATAGAATACTCATCACGACCGAGCAATTGAGCGAATTAGTTACATGTTACCACCTAGATTAGTTGAGTGATTTGAGTGTTTTCATCTTCCTATTTCGTGAGGTGTTTGGTTGTGTACTTGTAATAGATCAAATAAATGCTTTAACGGAAAATATCCTTAGGGATACATTTTTATAGACTTCTAAAGGCTACTTGAGGACAAGTAGGATTCAAGTGGGGGGATATTTGATGACATCAAATAATGTCTATTTTATAGCATCATTTATCCCATGTATTTAACCCATTTTATATAATTATTGCAAAGAATTGTTACTTAATCGTTTATATTTGAGAATTGCAGTAATTACGGAGTACTTGGTGAATATTAGCAAAAGGCGCGCATTTTGGAGCTTAAATGAAGATATTTTGAAGATTACTATTCTGAAGACCAATACACCATATCCAGCAAGGAAGATACGGCGTATCCGTGCCTACACTCACCAAAGACCACAAAGGAAAGAAGATCAATACGCCGTATCCAGAAGAAGTCAATACACCGTATTGGAAATATAGTATGTGAATATTCTAGAAGATATCAAACGTGGTCCCTACTCTAAGAAACTCCAATACGCCGTATCCAATCCCTTGGATACGCCGTATCAAACCGACTTCCAGACCCTATAAATACAAAACTCAAAAACGAGTTTTAAGTGTGCTAAATCATATTCTCGATACCTAAACCACAAAAGTCGATTTTCAAAAGAGAAAAAGAGCAGAAGAGGTCTTGCAACGCATTCCAATCCATAGAAGACAACGTGTAATTTCTTATACTTTTGTAATCGTTCAGTTTTTGGTATCATTCGTTAACTCGGTTAGTTTACCTTGGCTAAAACAATTACTCTTGTATTAATTATGATGTTTGAAGGCTAATACCTTCGGGTATTAGCCGTTATTATGAAGATCTGAATGTTTGGTTTTGTTTATATCTTGATTGCTTAATTTATCGTTGTATGCTTGTTTATGTTTATCAATTCATACTTGTTTACGTGCTTTTGTATGCGACCTATCATTCAACTGGATCTAGTGATACGGACCAAGTAATCTAGAATGCCAGAAGCTCTCCATATAGTAGTTTATACATCTAGAATCATAGGATCACAAGTATTGTCCTTCTAAAATCGTGCTAAGGATACACTTCTGGCTTAACTAGTTAACGGAAATTGCCTTTGGTTTATTGAACATGTTGACTAGTAGGTGAATCTAGATAATTCAACAAATAATGTTCTGATTCCATTAGATAGTTGGACAAGTGGACTACTAGAGTATAAATTGCCATTAAGCAGTAAGTGGGTAAAGTCTCTATGAGCTAGGGTTTAACAAGATCACCATTGCTTTAATCCCTAAGATAGATTATACACAAGTATTAATTATGCTTTATGCGGATGCTTTATGTGACAAAATTACTGTGTCCTAGGTCATAGGATAAGTCTGCCTAAGTCTAAGAATGATATGCCTCTTCGAGATAAGTAATCATTGCACTGAATAAACAAACCAACGTTCTAATCGGATTAATGATGGCTAATACAAATTTCTATTATAAGGCTCCACCGCTCTTTTATCTTCTGCTAATTTGCTTGTGTGGGTTATAGTGTCTTGAATTGATTGTACTCACCACCAAACCCGTGCCAGTCTCTCAGGCTGAAACAACCCCCCTTTTACCTGTTAGAATTAGGATTAGAACTAGCATAGGATTATCATAGGTTTGACTTAGATTAGAATTAACTTAGATTAGATAACCAAAATATAAATAAATTTAGAGATTTAACCTCACTTCAAGTGTTTGATACCCTACTTACCACGAATCTACCACCGATCAGGTACACTGCCCGTTAAAGTGTTGTTTTTAGTTAAGTCAGCAAAATATAAATTTAAAACTTTAACTATCATAAATAAACACCATATAACGACACACCAAAGATGCCCTAAAAATAGAGCAATATAACTCGTTATCATACTTAGAAAAAGAACATACGAAATCAGTCTACCTTTAGGGAACGAGAGTGACAGAGGAACGAGGATGTGGAGTACGTGAGTGAGAGCAAATATTAGGGTTTTATAAAGGAATGTCTAGAGCTGATGTTCCCGAATATTTGACTAGAGTTGCAGATGAAGGAGGAGTCACGTAAGGACGCGTGACTCCGAGTCTAGCTACAAGATTCGTTAAATAAAGAAAAGCTCTTTTTGGGAGGCAACCCAATATTTAATTTCCCGTATTTAGGAGTGTCTTGTGTTTTAACTCTTTATTGTGTATTCTTATATGTTTGAATCATTTGTAATCAGAGTTGCTTTGTTTAAACTTCGTCTTAATTGCAATCAAATGTATTTTGCATCAAATAATTATAAGGGAAAATATCCGGTTTATAAGAACCATTTTAAACATATAAAATAAATTGTTTAAATTAATTCGCGTCAGTTTTCGAGTCATATGAATTGTAAATGATAAGTGTTCAGGTTTTTTTGCACGTTTTTACACAAGGAATAACTAATAGAATCACGAGTAAAATTTTTTCAAAAAAGCAATCAAAGGCAGGTCCTAGCAGATTTTTTAAATGAGACCCCGAACGACACTAAAAACATGGAGATATGTACTTTAATTGATGAGGAAGCTGGCATGGAAGAATGGACCCTCTACACAGACAGGACGTCTAGCCTAAAAGGGGTCGGAGCAGGCCTCGTATAAATTGATCCATCCGGTGTGGAGTATACGTATGCTATTCATTTTAACTTCCCAAGCATAAACAATTGTTGGAACACAAAGAAGTTTGGTCATTCCAAAGTGGTAACAAGTCCTTACTCATAGTTTAGTATAAGGAATTAGATTTAGTAATCTATCGCCCAAGGCATCAATGGGTGGCGCAACTCCGGCCCATGCCGCCAAATGGTAGTATAAATACACCCGCTCCTATCTTCGGAGAGGGTTGGTTTGTTCCCTTTTTGTTTTCCATTCATTACATTAATACATCTATCCATAGGCCATCCAGTATCTCTAACAACCAACCCACATCTCACTTATTGTTCTGTGGTTTATCTTAAGAATACTAGTATTACTACAATTGGTATCAAGAGCATGGAGGGGTGTGTTTAGATTTGTGTTTGATTTGTGTTCAAAACCCTTTACAAGAAGCAAATTATGATAAAAATATTTTCGCTTAAAAACCTTAAAGTTTTCGATTTTTAATGTTCCTATAGGGTTAGTAATACTAGTTTGTAACAAGAATTTTTTGCTAAAAATCATTAAAAATCGTGTCCGTTGAGTTTTGAAAATTGGGTTCGTAATAGTCTTAGAATCGCACTAGTGGACCGAACAGGGAATCGAATTAGTCAAGTCGAACAAGATACTCGAACAATGAATCGCACGAGAGGACCGAACGACTATTTCCACCCCCGCATAGGTTGAACCTAACAGCTTTCTTCATCTCAATCGAACGAGTAACTTCTACGTTTTGTATACGAACGAGCTCTCTCCTATTTAGATCGAACGAGCGTTATATCCACTAGGTAAGAACCGAACGAAAGGACCGAACTAGGGGATCGAACTAGGGGATCGAACTAGCGGATCGAACTAGAGGATCGAACTAAAGGACCGAACCAGTGAAAAACAAATTTAGTTTAAACTTAACAAACTCAATTTTAAATTATACGGTTATTTCTTTGACTTGTAAAATCCCGTGAAACAAACACTTGTCTTCCCGGTTTTGTCAAGAATCGTAAAATCCTGTGTAGTTTTATTCAAGACTCAACAATCACGTAACCAAACCAATTTTCTTTCTACCGACCATTCGAGTCAAATTGTAATCTTTTGATATCATAAGACGTCTATGCTGATAAATCACTTCTCTCTGGAGGAGACAACAAACCACCGATGCTTGAAAAACACTTGATATTCATGAAAAGCAGAATGGAGCTTATATATGAATAGACCACATGAGAAGTGATACTGCACTGATGAAAAGGACCACTTGTCTGGCCTTCAATCACTGAGGACTGAGTAACAAGGCAAAGAATATGTTGAGCCTAACTCCAGCTGAAGCCATTCAAGCAGATTGCGATATCAAAGCTATAAACATCATTCTCCAAGGCCTACCAACTGAAATCTATGCTCTTGTGAGTCAACATCGCGTGGCAAAAGATTTTTGGGAGAAGATTAAACTGTTGATGCAAGGAACATCATTAACCAAAACAAGAAATGGTTTTTGAGTGCAAGCTGTGCTGATTATTTTGATAATTTCGACCTACAAGAAAGAAGACGTTGCATTATTACTACTTGTCGGTTCACTTGGTACTCAATGATATGAACATTTACAAATGCCCCTTGGAAGCCAGTTTCAATGAACACCAATTTCTTAAACACTCTTCTGATGAATGGGCACATATGTTACTGATGTTAAACTGGTCAAAGACTTGCACACTACCAATGTTGATCAACTTCATGCTCATCTGCAACAACATGAACGACATGCAATTGAAGTTCGTTTGATGCATGAACGCAACCCTGATCCTCTTGCTTTAGTTGCATCTCACCATTAACACATCCCAGCTTAACAATCTCATTCTACCACACTCACCACAGCCTACTCAACATCATGTTTCGACCATATCAGCATTCACAGTTTGTTACACTTATCACATCAACAATCTCAACCAATCATCAACACCCTCTTTCAATTATTATCCAACAAATGAGTAGCAATCCACCGTTCACCACAACGTTATTCTCACAACCACAATCCCGGCAATCGGAATTTCTCCCATAACCTATCAGCAGCAACAACCTGAATTTTCCCAACCAGACTCCAGTCTAGTTGTTCCAGTGTTCCAGAAGGGGGATGATCCAATTGACGCAATTAATCACATGATGTCATTTTTGACTGCTGTTTGGTCACATCCCGTACCTACTACGAACATCAGCTAAGGACTTCGTCAACCCTCGTCAACAAGCCCTCCATCTATGATGAAAAAGTGACTGTGCAACCGGTTCAGGGAGACAAACTACTTATCTCTGGAACAACAAGAAAATATCACACCTGGTGCAAGTGGTAGCAACACGGGGAAACAAAGGACTGTTATTTGTTACAATTGCAAAGGGGATGGTCATATTGCCAAGCAATGCACAAAGCCCAAGAGGAAAAGGGATGACACATAGTTTAACGATAAAGTGTTGTTGGTTAAAGCTCAAGCCAGTGGTCAAGCTTTAACAGAGGAAGAAATAGCATTTTTGGCAGACCCAAGACTTCCTGACGTTCAAAACTCTCAGACAGTCATGTACCCACAAATCTGCTTATCAGCCGATGATCTGGATGCTTATGACTCTGATTGTGATGAACTCATTCAGGCCAGATTGCTCATCATGGCCAACTCTCAAGGAATGCTCAGATGCCAACTCACTGAGGTAACACAAATCAGATAATCGTGACTATAACTTATTCAACTCAAAGTGAGCAGATCATGATGTCTTCTACCAGTTTAATGATGTGAGTCATCAGAAAACTGACATAATCAGGTGATTAGCCAATATCAATTCCTTATTCTCAGTATCTGAGTGAACACAAACAGAAACTGTTTCAGGAAATTCTAACTCTTCTGCTCACAAATGTCCTGATATTGTCTATGTTTGATCAAATAACTACCCAAGTGACGCATTGCAACACTGTTAATAAAGCTTTGACTACCGAGCTTGACAGATATAAAGAAGAGATTATAGATTTGAAAGAGAAAACGAAAATGTTTGAAAATAGTTTTTCAGATCAAAGAAACAGTTTGACGAGATTTGTACGTCATAAGCAAAATCTTTTTGAACAAGTGTAAAAATAGGATGTTTAATGAAAACAGTTTCTGAACTCAAAAATGGTTGAAATTAGAAGAAAACGATAATATTGATAAAAAATTGCTTTGAAAAGAAAATTAAAGCAACTTGACAACCAAGCATCTTCAAAGAAGTCCAATCTGCACAAACTGTTCATATGATGACTAAATCCAAAATTTGTTATGATCATTCCTCGAAACAAGCTATCGGTTTTGAAAAACCTTTCTGTCTGAAGAAACCTCGGAGTCAAAGCCAAAGGCAGTATGATGGGAATGACATTCTTAAATGGATCCTATTGTGGTTCCTGATTCTGATGAAGAAAAAACAATAGACTAAGTGAAAAGAGTCGTTCAAAAATGCTTTTGAAAGAAACAAGATCCAATTGTTTGAGAAACATAAAGTGAACACGAAACCCATCAATTATGCCATTCTTAATAACGATTACTACAAACGATTTGTTCGACAATCTGATTTATATAGTGAACATGCCTATTGGAAAGCGACTTCGGTCCCAGCTTTAGACCCATCTCATTCTTCCACAACCATCATAGTTGAGGTTCCAAAAGAACTTCCTAAAGTAAGTATGGTGAATACTAGCTTGAAAGAGCTTAAACGCTATCTTACTGGCTTTGATCAGGTTGTCAAAGAAAGAACCACTGCCACAGCTATCACTGAGGGCACGTGGGGGTTTGAACATACAAAGGCTTGTTTTCGAGATGAAATCATAAAAGAATTAAAAGATATCTTTAATAACTTCAACCAATACTTGGTTGAAGAACTTGCCGATGTCCAAAAAGTCTTTTATCAAATGGAACAGGCTGTCGAACAACATCGCTTGGAGTCCAAAACTTTCGAAGTTAAAATGAATCAAGTTTTGAGTGAAAATGAACGACTCTTGGCACAAGCCATTGATAATGATATTGTAAAAACTGTTGTGAATGTGTCTCTGAATGAAGGTTATGAAACTGTGAATGAATGTCAAAAGTGTCTCGAACTCAAGACTGAGCTTCTCAATAAAAAGGATTTTGTTGATAAAGAAACTTACGAAAAACTTTGTAAGAGTTTTACGACTCTTGAAAAACATTGCATCACTTTGGAAGCTGATTCTCAACTTAATCAGGAAATTTTTCAACTAGAAAATAGTGTTCACTCAGATAGGATATATTTGGAGACCTACCGGTCGGACCTTCACTATTGTAGGAAATGCGTGCCCTTTAACTAG
>BQNB010122250.1:0-20317 GCA_026074375.1 Tanacetum coccineum
CCCCTTAGAACTTTTATCCCATAAGCTCTTCCCTTGTAAGCTTATCATCCAAGGCTCAATATCCATATAGCAAAGTTATTAAGCTGATTATTAAGGTTTGAGTAGATTAGATGACTAATTTGAGCTCAATCTAAGCTTATAGACTCAGAGAGCTTAAGATGAGCTTATTAGAAGCTTATGAAACATTAACATGAACATTTGAATTTGTAAAAGCTTAATAGTAAAAACAGTTTATGTAAAAGCAAAGATGATTTTATTAACTGAAAATTGATTACAAGATACTGAAGTTGAGATGAAAATAAGCTGAAAAAGTGAATTACATAAGCTAAAGTGGGCTTGTATTTATAGCAGGAATGAGAAGCTTTTAGGAGTCTAGATACGCTCCTCTAACTCTTGATCTTGGCCCTTGATTCTTGCTCATCATTGGATCCTTATTGATGTCCATTGGATTAAATAAGTGAGCACACGGATTGCCAATGTGGCATTTCGTGTGTCAGGCCCATTGTACTTCTTTTGCACTAACTTTAGTGCAAATTACCAATCATTAGTGTGCTTTATTTCATGTCCCGCGTGTCCTCCTTTTGGGTTTCCACCAATGAGAGCCTCTCAATGACTCATAATTATGCCAGCTTGGATGTTGGTGCTTGAATTACTAAGCCACGTCCTCAATTTTCATTTGCCCTTTGATTTTGACGTGAGGTAAAACTAAAGAAGAAGATAAACAGTAACAAAATTTCGCGCTCTTTTTTTATTATTATTATTGTTTTACCGTTTAAAATGTTGGGATATTTGACCGGGGAAAAGGGCGTTGACTTAGGCTGGGTTTTGGGTTAAAATAAATAGGTCACAGTTTGTTTTGGGTTTTAGGTTAATAAGAAGATAACGACCGTTATCTCTTATATTTAAAGTGATAACGGTTGTTAAGGCTTAGGGTTATTTTTGCAATTTGGTTTAACTTCAAGGGGTTGTTTTGGTTATTTTGGAATTTTGTCTTTATAAGTTTAACCAGAGTTGACTTGTTGACCATAGTTGACCAAGGGTTGACTTTTTGACCCTTCTTGCTATCAAATCCCCGGCTCTTATGCACTCTATCCGTTCTCGTGTCCGTGTTTGTCCGGCTTTGACCGTTTTCTTGAGATTTTTGCAATATCCGTACCTACACAATTACAAAGACAAAACGAGCAATATACAAGTATTTTATGCACAATTTTGGTCTTTTAAGGGACATTTTTGATATAAAAAGGATATGTGTTTTCACACATATCAAAATTTCCCAAACTAAGCGATTGTGTGTCCTCACGCAATATTATATGCTTTAAAACCAAATACCTCAAAACTTCCCCAAATTGAATCTTTGAAAAGTAGCAAAGATTTTTGTGGAGAGAGTTAAGAAATCACAAGTTATAAAACACTAATTTTCCCATTTTTATAAAACTTTTTCATTTTTTTTCATTTTTTAAAAAAATAAAAAAATTAGTAAACTAAGAATATTTCGACTTTCGTTATTTTCATAACTGTAGGGATCATAGAACAAGATGCATTTCGATCCGAGAATGCCCCAAAAAGGATAAATTCATTGTCCCCGACTTTTCACTTGCTCCAAACCAAGCTTAAAACGAAATCACAGCTAAATATCAGTTAAGATGCTAACACTACTCATATTTGCAACTTGTGAACTTTTTACTCCCGACATTTATTATATCTTAAGTGAGGTTATTTGAATTTCAACCATGGATCAACGTTTTGCAAAACTCTATGCTTCACGTTCCACCCGAGAATTATGAGTTTGGAGGCGAGATCATCCCATGTAGCGACTTTCGTCTCGGCACATCCCAACCTTGTGGCTAAGTGACCAGGCTTCTGACACCCCACAGAGACTAGTATCGGGACTCACGGACCTTTGGTTCAAAAACTCTTAGGTTTCGTATACATAGCTTATAAAATAAAATAGATAAAGTTCAAAAGCATATTTTAATATAATCAAAAGAAACTATTTATTAATTTCAAACTTAATTATTTAGACATTTATGCAAATTGGTTGTGATCGGTCACATGCACAAACTTTATCAGTCTCAGAATTTTATTCTTACTAAGTGGCTTTCTTAAAGACTACCACAGCGTTGTGAGCAAGCAAGAGAGTAGTAAACTTATATCAGCCCACAAGCTTTATTATTTAGTATAATTTTTTAAATTTTTCATTATTTCATCATCATCATTTATTTTTTAGAAAGCTTCTTTTTGAAAAATTCAAGTATAAATATTGAACCAAGACTAAATTTTATGCTATAATATTACATAAAAATTGTTGATTTAAGTTTAATCTCAAAAACAGCACGTATATTAGTTCGGTTAAGAGTACTATGGGAAAAAATCAAACAAGTTTATACATGAGCTCTTAGGATTTCAACTAATCCTTGTTTAGGCATCCCACTCATAATTAACTCATCATTTTTCGTTCTTTCGCGAATTTTACGCGAACCTAGCCTAAAAGTTAAAGAACAAGCTAGAGCTCAACACGCTCGATCGGGTTAAAATTTACTCTTATGCTACCCAGCAGGAAAGTCAAAATTATGACAAAAACACTTATTTTATTTTGAAATTTTTTAAAATTTTTTATATTTTTAAAAATTTTTGTGGGAAAACGGGGTACGTGAACAACGAGCAAAAGTAGGCAAGATCATATCGAAGATATACTACCCCATACTAAAATCAAACATTGTCCTCAATGTTTTCTAGCCTAAGACTTAAAAACCCCATACTAGAACTCAAAAAGTCTAATGCATAACTCAAGCCTGAAGAAAGTATCACAAAAATCTTAAGCCGTTTATTAAGTGTGCTATAAGATAAATGTTAGTCGATAAAAATCTTTAGGATATCGGATTTCTCCAAACTAATGGCAAGCAAAGGCTAGGAAGATTGAGTGGACCAGGACAAAACACCGAACACGAGAGTCTTCAAAAAATTTGGGTAAATCCTGCAAACAATCATAAGTACAAACAACAAACATAAAGATCGGAAGAGTACAAGCCTCCTCACATCACAATAGAGATAAGAAAGAAAATAGAAAATGGATAAGCATGGGGTGCCTCCCACGAAGCGCTTTGTTTTTGGTAACCGAGTCACATAGCTTGACTCGATCTCTGAATTCATTTGTTCTTAGGGAAAGTCTGGAGATCACGGGCCAACCATGTATGGTGTGTCCCCACCGATGTATTTCTATAAGTCTGTGGCAATTCACCTTTGAAGTTTGATCCTCGGAGTGAATAATATGGCAGTGCCATATGGAAAAAACTTTAGTTATGTGAAAGGGCC
Organism: Tanacetum coccineum; assembly: GCA_026074375.1. Taxonomy (NCBI): domain Eukaryota; kingdom Viridiplantae; phylum Streptophyta; class Magnoliopsida; order Asterales; family Asteraceae; genus Tanacetum; species Tanacetum coccineum. The sequence continues at coordinate 3,313 of BQNB010122250.1, forward strand.
GGATCATAGGGTTTAAGCTTTCCCGAAGAATATCTTAGACGAGAGATTTGAAAGCAAGACTTGATCACCAACCATTGAAAATTGCGGTTTTTGATCTTTGGGTCGTGAAGCTTCTTCGTCCTCTCCTTATAAATCAAAGAATTCTCGTATGCTTGATCACGAAGCTCATTAAGTTCATTAAGTTCATTAAGTTCATTAAGTTGCAGCTTCTGGTAATCGCCTACGGTTTTAAGATCAAAATTAGCATGTTTTATATGCCCAATACGCTCTATGCACTAATCGATAGGTAGATGAACACGACTTTCCATAACGACTTTAAGGGGTGCAAACCAATTGTGGTCTTAATAAGCGGTACGGAATGCCCATAGAGGCGTCATCAAGCCTATCGAACCATAGGCTACGTTTTCTCCAACCGTCTTCTAAAATACGTTCAACCCACGATTCGACACTCGACTTGACCACCGTTGAGGGTGGTTAAGCGGTAGACAAGACGATGATGTGACCACATACTTAGACATTTCCTTTACTAATTGTCATTATGAAAATGGGTCCACGAAAATTCCCCCCGCTTATAATAGCTCTGGTGTACCGAATCAGGCAAAAGAGATTTCAAAAAAACTTAACTACAAACTCTAGCATCGTTAGTGGTGAGCGCTTAGGCTTCAAACCCATTGGATAGGTATCTCAACGGCTACGAGTAGTACTTATTTCCCTAGAGAAGAAATGGTCCCATAAAGTCTATGCCCAAACATCAAAGATTTCACACACTTGGATAGAATTTTGTGGCATCTCATCACGCTGTGAAATTTTTCCTTGACGCTGGCATGAGTCACAGTTTTTGACTAACTCATGGGCATCTTTTGTAACTGTGGGCCAATAAACATCCTGAATCAAAACTGTTTGGCGGTGTAGTATGCACCGAATGTAATGTCTCCCTGGGTCCACTATCGCAAGCTGTGAGGATGTCGACAACTTCTTGGCCTGAAACACATCGCCAGATCACTTGATCCGCACAGGTTTTGAATAGAAAAGGGTCGTCCCAAAAATAGTGTTTGACATCTTTGAAAAAATCGTTTTTCTGCTGAGTTGACATTCCTTTGACAATGAAATTCCCCACGTGGTAATTTTCATAGTCGGCAAACCACGAGGGTACTTGGTCACCATGAGAAGTCACCATATTAAGTGTCTCGAGAGGAAAATTTTCGTTTATTTCCTTTGGATCGAGAACATTTTCATACGGGTTTTCTAATCGGGAAAGATGATCGACTGCGTAGTTCTCGGCTCCCTTCGTATCAATTACTTTAAAAAATCGACCTTGAAGAGGAGAACTCATCTTAGCAATCTTGCCTGTGCATCTTTTTGCAAATAGGTTACTTAAGGTCGGAATGATCCGATACCCATGCTTTTTATTCATGATAGTATGACCCAGGAATTTTTCGAAAGCGTACACCACAGCTAACATTTCCTTTTCCGTTGTGGTGTAGTTTGATTCCGCCTCGGTCATTGTTTTGCTTGCATAATGTATAGGCCTAAAGTGTTTCTCAATTCGTTGCCCCAGAACCGCACCTATGGCATAGTCGCTTGCATCGCACATAAGCTCAAAGGGCTGGTCCCAGTCGGGGGCAATCAGAATTGGAGCTTCGGTTAATTTCTTCTTTAAGGTCTGAAAAGCTTGAATGCATTCTTCGGAGAAAATGAAAGGAGTGTTTTTCTCAAGGAGATGAGTCATGGGTCGAGAAATTTTTGAAAAGTCCTTGATGAATCTACGGTAAAAACCTACATGTTCGAGAAAACTCCTAATACCCTTGACGGTAGTTGGGTGAGGTAATTTAGCAATGACGTCTATTTTGGCTTTGTCGACTTCTATCCCTTTCTTTGAAATTTTGTGTCCAAGAACGATGCCTTCTTTTACCATAAAATGGTTTTTTTCCCAATTTAGAGCCAAATTAGTGTCTTCACACCGTTTAAGCATCTTTTCTAAATTGGAAAGGCACGTAGAGAAAGAATTTCCAAAAACTAAAAAGTCGTCCATGAAAACTTCCATCGTCTTTTCAATCATATCATGGAAGATAGCCATCATACACCTCTGGAACGTGCCTGGTGCATTGCATAAGCCAAAAGGCATGCGGCGGTAAGCAAACGTTCCATATGGGCAGGTGAATGTGGTCTTCTCCTTATCTTTCGGATCGATTGGTATTTCAAAGTTACCCGAGAAACCATCGAGGAAACAATAGTATTCATTTCCTGCGAGTCTCTCAAGCATTTGATCCATAAATGGCAAAGGGAAGTGGTCTTTCCGGGTGGCTTCATTCAACTTACGGTAATCAATACAAACTCTTCATCCAGAACAAGTCAAGTTTTACCAATACATTTTCATCATGGCTACAAGGAGTCATCCCTCCTTTCTTTGGCACACAGTGGCAACTGGTCTTACCCAAGGACTATCCGAGATTGGGTAGATTAATCTAGCGTCAAGAAGTTTTTCAACCTCTTTCTTAATGACACCATGGATCTTTGGATGAACCCTTCTTTGATGTTGGACCGCTGGTTCGTAGTCCTCTTCCATTATAATTTTATGAGAACAAAATTCCGGGTTAATACCATTTTATTTCCGGAGAGTATCCAAACGATGGCTCGCTTTCGGGACTTTAGAACCTTTATGAGAGCGGCCTTTTCATCGACACTTAAATCTTTGGCAATTATGACTGCAACTTGTTGTTGTCTTCCAAAAATGCATATTCGAGATGAGGCGGTAAGTCCTTAAGTTTGACCTCGGGAGGTTCATCAATTGAAGATTTGCCAGTTTTAGCTTCACACAGTTTAAGTTCTTTCTAATTTCCCGGAAAATAATTTCCCTTGGTTCAGATGGTGAAGAATCCATTAAGGAGTGCTTCGAGAATAAGAATGTCCCCCTCTGGGTCATAATAGGATTCATCAACTTCCGGTGAAGTTGGATCATCGGCTAGAGCAAGAAAAGCATCAGCTTCTTCAAGAAGTAGAAAATCACTATCCCCGAAAGGAGTGAGAGTCGGAGAAGAATTTGAAACTATCGGGTCATATCCGGGAGTGGGATTGCCACTCGCAATCACGTTGGAAAATCCTAGAACTTCCTGAGAATACTCCTCACAAGCTAATTCAACAACGTCGATTCGGTTCGCCGTCATATCATTATAATTAACCGAGTATCTCAAAGTTTGATCAAGATTGTAAGTAATGGCCTCATTATCTACTCGAAGGGTTAATTCACCTTCGTACACGTCTATCAAAGCACGACCGGTCTTAAGAAAACACCTCCCGAGAATTAGAGGTACTCGAGGGTCTGGTTCAAAATCTACGACCACGAAGTCGGCTGGAAACTGGAATACACCAACTTTAACGTTGACATCTTTAGCGATACCAATCGGTTGGGAAATCGAGCGGTACGCTAGTTCTAGTGTCATGCACGTCGAAGTCAGGTTTGGTTGGTTAAGCTTTTTCCATACGGAAAATGGCATGAGATTTATGCTAGCGCCAAGATCGGCCAAGGCTAAGCACTCATCCATTCCGGGAAATTTACATGGAATAAGGAATCTGCCGGGGTCACCAAGTTTTTTGGGTAACTTGTTAAGTATGACCGCCGAGCAATGTTCGTTCAAAGGGGTTCTAGCCATCTCACTAAGTTTTTCTTTATTTCCGATTAAGGCTTTAAGAGTTAAAGCAAATTTGGGCATAAGAGTCAAAGCATCCATGAAGCTAATTCGAAACTCATATCTTTAAAGATTTCGTAGAATTTCTCATTTTGTTTGTTAGCGTTTTCATGGCGCTTTTCATCATTTCGCCTTGAAGGATAAGGAATCGACGGTTTCGGGTTAGGCATCGGTGCACTAACGGGAGCATCAACTGGCTCGAAAACCAGATTTTGGTTTTCAATTGGGACAACCGGAGGTTGGACGTCTTCGGTAATTCCGTTATTAGTAGGAAAAACCGTGTCCTTTGTCACCTCGGTTCTACGTTCCACTACTTTAGGAGAAGAAGTAGTAGGAATCGTAGGTCCTTGATAAGCAACACCGCTTCGGGTAGTAATACCCTTCAAGTCTTCCTTCGGGTTAGTAACGGTGTTACTTGGAAGAGAACCTGAACTCGAAGTCGAAGCGGTATTGGAATTTACGAACTTAGAAAGCATTTCCGTTAAATTTGTCATATGGTTTTAGTAACCTTGGGCCTTGATTTTGCAATATTCCTTAATATTGCATCATTAGCCTTGACATAATTCTCAAATCGGTCTTGAAACACTTTGCCATTTGCGGAGCGGAGCTAGATAAGGGTGACTTGGAAACCGTGTTGACTAGTCGCGAGGTTGATAAACTTGTCCTTGGTAGAAGTTATTTCTACGGTTTTGATTGAAATTGATTCCCCTATTTTGGTTGAAATTATTTCCTTGATTCTGATTGAAACGGTTTTGATTGTTTTGAATCGGAGGAAAACCAGGAGGTCAGATTTGGTTTGCAACCATCGGAGGTCTAGAATTGGTATTTCCTTGATTGAAATTAGCTGCAGCAGCTTGTGAAACGTACTCTTGAATGTTGTCTCGATAAACATTGCCATCGGTGGCGGGACAATTTCTATAAGAATGAGCACCTCCACAAGTTACACAACTCTGCTCGACCGCTTTTATGGGCACGGGAGCTTGGGCTTTTTGCTTGTCGATAAGCATAGTCTTCATCATATTCTTAAGTTCAGAAACTTCGGTTGTAAGAGCAGCAACATCGGGTGAAATTCCGGGGGTAGATGAATTCGAACTCACTTTGGCAACGACTGCCTTGTTTCGTGAATTACGAACTTTGGATTTACTCTCGATAATTTTCAAGCATTCACGAGGCATCTTATCCAAAAAGTTTCCACCCGCAGCGGAATTCAACGAATCTTGATCATTAGCATTTAAGGCATTGTAAAACGTATCTAGTTGATGTAGTTCTGAAAATCCGTGATGTGGACATGCTCGAAGAAGATCATTAAATCGATCCCAAGCCTCGTAAAACGACTCGTCAAATCTTTGTTGAAATCTCGTGATTTCGTTTCGAAGATTTGTCGTTTTTGAAGGAGGAAAGAATTGATTAATGAATTTTGAAACAAGATCATCCCATGTCAAAATTGATCGAGGAGGTTCTTTCTCTAGCCAAATCCGGGCTGAACCTTCGAGAGAAAATGGAAAAAGCATAAGCTTAATTGACGTCACTGGAGGGACGTCCGAGAATCTCATCGTTGAGGTGATTTTGTTGAAATAACGGATGTGAGCATGTGGATCCTCTTTATCATGTCCGAAAAACTGCTTGTTTTGAACAAGATTGATCAAACCATGCTTTAACTCAAAATTAGCATTGATTTCGGGAATTACGATTGCATCCTCGTACCCCTCGGTGGGTGCTTGGAGCAATTCCGCCATAGTCCGGTTATCGGCCATCGGAACTAGGGGGTAAAGGGTTTCTTCTAAATTAAATGGTTCTACAACAGCCGGTGGGGCTTGTTGTTGACGGTTACGGTTGCGGGTTTGAGAACGAGTGCGCATGCACAAAATAGAAAAAGAAAATTTAAACTAATTTTTTTTAAACAATCTATTTTAACGGATAACGAGATAGACAACTTGAACCAAATAATCAAACTTACTTCACGGTAGCTCTTAAAAATTTTACTTTTTAAGGTGAGCCGTATTTCGTAAATGACACAAATGGTAAGTTTTTAAATCTTTGATTCGAGTTGGGAACTTACTAATGGATAATACCTCAATTGAAAGTATTATTTGTTGGTGTTCTTTTACCAACTTTGTTTATTTTATTTTTTTATTATGGACAATTTTTTTATATTTTTTTTATATGATAATTATACTAAAATAAAAGAAATTTTTTTTTTACTTTTTATATTTTATATTTTTTAACAAAAATGAAAGGGTCTTCAAATCACGATCAACAAACTTCAAACGAAAGAATCTTAATCACAAATCCCCGGCAACGACGCCAAAAATTGATTGCTAGTAAAGCAACACACGTATTAAGATAAAATATATTATGATAAGTAAATAACCAAACTACACTTTGAGACAAAAGAAGTAAAGGAAAATCTTCCCAAATATATATAATAAAATACGTATATAGACCGGGAAGTTAATGATCCCCAGGTCGTTATTCCTCAACGAATTGTGAAATTGAAACCACTTTGTTGTTTGGACATGATTATCTATCTCTACAAGAAAGAAAAAAGCAAATAACACCAAACACAATTAAATCAACTAAATTTATACTAAAATGCAAACGGATAATCCTAAAAACGCATCTAAATTATCAACTAAGGCAAAATTAATCCTAAAAATAAAAAATTTAGATGCAACTCTTAAAAATGAAAAAATAAAATTTTCTAAAAAGGAATTATATATATTATTTTTTTTTGGTTTTTTAATAATTTTTTATGAATTAAAAACTAATTAAGTCTATTTAAATTCCTAGAAAATAGCAAATTAATACCTAAAAATTCTAAAAAATGATTTTCTAATCTTATAAAAATTTAAAATATTATAAAAACTCAGAAAACTATTTTTAACTTCTTTTTATATTAAAATCCTATTTTATAAAACTAATTTAAAAAGTGAAAAATAGAAATTAATATCCAAAAAAGGTAAAAATGATTTTAATGAATGTAAACCTAAAAGTATTTATTCTAAAACTAAAAACTATTTTTTTGTATTTTTAAAAATTATTTTTCTATTTTTTATTGATTTTCGAAACTTTTAAACTAAGAAAAAATATAAAAATTAAACAAATAAAAGGAAAATTTTGGGAAAATCACAAAAAATCTAAAATGTGACAAAGAATAAGAGAAAAATAAAAGCAAGCAAACAGCTAAACTAAAAAAGCCCTAAATAAGCAGAACTAAGCTACGACTTATATTAATAAGCTAAAAATAAAACGTGTATAAAGTAATAATGAAAGTAAATGCAAACGGATGAGCTAATGGAGCACGTTGGTTAAGACTATGGGTGTGTGTGGCTAAGGTCGTGGGTTCGAGTCCCAGGCTTTGGTTTTTTAGTATTTTTTTTATTTTGAAAATTTGAAAACAAAGAGAAGATAAGCCTAAAACTACAACTTTGTGAAGACAACTTATTTGAAAACTGAAAAATAGCAGAGAAATTGCTTAATAAGTTTAAAAAAGACAGATTACTAAACTTACAAATATTTTCTGCTTTTCAAATTTAAGGATCAAAAGGCTAAACTAATAATCATAAGCTAAATAAAAACTACTCTAACCTATTCTACACTAATGAGCCTAAAATATAGAAAAAGCACCAAGAAACAAGCCATAAGCTGAATATCACAATAAGCTTTCAAGAGAAACTTACACCCAAACAGCCCTAATGGCTAACTTTGAGCTTGATTTCCTATAAGCTAGTTAACTCTTAAGGCTTTCTATCTTAATCCTACTTTTACCTAGACTATCAAGCTACAAATATCCACTTTTTACAAGAAATTTGAATAATAAGAGCTTAATGAAAAAGCTGTTTGAAAACAGGTTTCAAACTCAGAAGGTACTGAGTTATATTATATTTTGAAAAGACAAAAGTTACTTTTGCAGCTTAAAAACAGATTAGTAAAATAGCTTATTTTGAAAAAGCAAATTGAAAAAGATGATTAATGACCTAAAAACTTATTGTATTATGAAAAGCAAAAGCTAAAAACTATTTTAACTCTCTAAAAATTAAGCTAGAAAATGGAAGTTTGTCTATTATAACTGCTGATGCAGTTGACACAATTGTGACCCAAATTTAAACTAGACAAAATGCAGGCCAATTATCTAATTTCTAATCTCTTAAAAACTCTTATCTAAGAACAAATTAAGCAGCAACTTTATCTAGAACCCAAATTTTCTTAAAATGCATGCACTAATAACCTTTCACTAGCAGAAATCAACTTATCAACTAACAAGCTTATGAAAATTTGAATTAACCTAATCTAGCTCTTAAATTCTACTCAAACTAACTTAATGGAGAGTTTAAAACCAACAACCAAAGACCAAAGGGTCTCAAGCAGTACTAACTTGAGGTTAGTACTGCTGAGCCAAACACCCCTTTAAAATCGATAAAACCATTTTTAGCTTATGAATTAAAGATCTAGCAAACAAAACTTCAATACCAGATAGCAAACAATTAAAAACAAACCTTATGGGCTTATACTAACAATCAAATAAGCCAGAATCTAACAACTACTAATTATGCTAATTATTTTTGGATTTTATTGATTTATAAGACAAAAAGTGAAAAACTAAGATCTATATTATTAAAGCTAAAAACAAATGATAAAACACGATCAAAACAGCATTAAGCACAAATAAACAAGCTAAGACATAAATAAGCAAACTATAAGCATAATGAAACTAATAATGTAAATTAAAACGTAGTTATTAAAGACAGAAAAGGTAAATGGGAATAGAACCTGAAATACCCACTAAACAGGATTATTGCTCAACAAGAGCTTATGTCTACAAGCTCTGGCTTATTTAGAATAAGCCAGTGAAGTCTAGGGATCCTTCCAGGTTTGATCCATCATCTATTTTTTAACCTGAGGTAATTGAGGGAAGTATTGAGTATTATAAAAGCTTTATATAAGCTATTTGGAGCTTAATAGCACTTATGAGTAGCTTAAGAGCTTAAGAGCTTAAGAGCTTAAGAGCTTATTTTAACAAATCAGAGCTTATTTAACCATTTAATGAAAAACAAAATACACAATTAAGAAACATAAAACTATTGAATTAATAAAAGTTGCTTGATTAAAATTGAAACTATGAAATTACATTAAAACATTACTTGAAAAGGAATATTACAATTAAAAGCTACTAAAAAAGCTCCGCTAAGTTCTATCCTAGAAATTTTCTGTGAGGTGGAATGAAGGCTTCTATTTATAGCCTGGTTTAAAGCTCTAGGTCCAAAGTCTGTATATAGCACCCATCATACCTGTCCCTTGAAACAAAGCAATCCTTGTGATACCACCAAAGAGCCCGTTAGATAGATTGAGGATCACACAGGAATTGCCGACTGGACATCCGTGAGTCAGTCCCTCGATTGCATGTGTAATGCACGCAATAAAGTAGTAAAAAATTGATCCATATGTGTGTTTTCTTCATTCCTCCCCCTGCAACTTTTTTAGGTTTAGCAATGAGAAGTAGTCAGGAGCCGTATTCATTTGCAGCTTTAGCACCTAAGCCACTAAACTGACGCACGTAGTCAATATGCATTTGCCCATATTGATTTTAAGCTCGAGGTAAAACGGGAGAGATGATGAACAGTAAAACATATTTCCGCGATTTCCCTTTGATAAAAATAAAAAGGGAGGTGTTTGACTTTTCATTGACCCTGGTTAAAAGAGTCGAAAAACTTTATGTGGCTTAACAAGTTTTGGGCCACGGGTAAAGTTAACAGGCTTGGGTTATTATAAGGGTTAACGGGTGTTAAGTCTTTATATATTAAAGAGTTAACACCGTTAGGGTTTAGGGACATTTTTGCAAATTTGTTTAACTTTGAGGGACTGTTTTGGGTATTTTTGGGTTTTGTCATTTTATGCGTTGACTTTGGTTGACCAAGGGTTGACTTTTGTTGACCTTTAATAGCATTCTCCCGGCTCTTGTATTCTCTTTCCTTTCCCGTGTCCGTGTTTGTCTGGTTTTGACTGTTTTCTTGAGATTTTTTTTGCAATATCCGTACCTACACAATCACAAAGACAAAACAAGCAATATACAAGCATTTTAAGCATAATTTTGTCTTTTATGGGACATTTTTGATATAAAAAGGATATATGTTTTCACACATATCAATAACATTTTGTCTTTGTCTTTGAATTATGACTATTTGGACCGATAGGTGACCCGTTTATGTTTCAGCAATCATGCTCTTAATTTACTGATAAAGATTGGAATAGTGGACTACCAGTATATAAAACACCATCAAACAATAAGTGGGTAAAGTTCCGTTGAGCTAGGGTTTAAATAGGATCACCACTACTTTAATTCTCTAAGATATATTATAATTAAACAAAAAATAGCTTATGCGGATGCTTACATTAGACAAGAAAATCTGTCTAGGTCTTAGGAAGATGTCCCGCCTAAGTCTAAGAATGATATGCCGCTTCAAGATAAGTAAATCATTAGCACTAAAACAAACAAACCAGCATTGAACCGGATTTAATATGGCTAATACAGTTTTTTATCATTTGGCTTGTATTGATTTTCTCTCTTCTAATTTTCTTCTTTTGTGTTTATTGTGTATTGAATTGGTATTTGTTTCCACCAAACCTGTGCCAGTCTCTCAGGCTGAATAACCCCCATATCATTAGACAACGTACATAGCATAGGTTTAACCGGTAAATAAAATAATTAAAATACTGATAGAATATAAGATTATTTTTCCACTCTTAATGTTCGACACCCTACTTACCGCGAACTCCATCTTGACCGGGTGCACTGCTCGTAAAAGTGTTGTTTTAGGTTTGTCGGCTAAATATAAATTTAAAACTTGATAATCAAATAATTGACCCTACACGACAGCACATCAGGTTTTTGGCGCCGCTGCCGGGGAGTGAATTAATTAAACCTTATTCTTATTAGTATTTCTAACCATTAATTAGTTTAGCTTAGTATAATCTAATTGTTTCTATTTGTAATTGTTTGCTTGTGTGCATTGTATATATTTGCATTTTGCGTGATTGTGTGCTTTCTGCATTATTACAGTCCTTTATAATACTCTAGGTTCGAATACTGAATACGGCGTATAAAACTTCTTTGGATACGCTTTTAAATCTTCAAACAAGATAGCGTATTCGACCTATCAATCATACGGCGTATTCATTTGACTGAATACGACGTATTAGGCTATTTGACCATTTTCTTTTCTAGCAAATTTATTACAGGTAAAATTGGATGACCCAAATATCACCATGGAATAATACATCAGACTTGAAGAAGAAAAAGCTCTAAGTCGGGGTGAGACGTTTAATTGGCAAACTGCCACATACGGTAAGGTGAAATAGTATGAAGATGAGGACGATTGCTTCACCAACTTCGAATCTAAATTCCCAGCTATAGTCTTTGATGATACGTCTGAGAAGCGCTCTCTTGGGAACTTTTTTTATTGGGACTACACATCAGGAACCTACGGTAAGTCCACTAAACGTCAAAGAAAATTGACTTAGAATATATTTGACGAATCCGACGAACGAAGATTACACGGTAATTTATGACAAAAATTCATTTTCCTATAAAAAATTTATTTCGACAATCTGAAAACGGATTCAGAAAATATAAAGTCAATATCCTTCATCTCATAACCCGAGCCTGAGGTCCGTTATTCTAATGATTTAGACTTCTTTAAAGATTTTAAGAATGAATTTCCAGCCATTGTTTACAATGATGCTCTAACGTCTAAATCAGATTTCTTAACTGAACATATTGTAAGTCCCTTAACATATCGATGAATTTAATAATGAAACATCATTGTCCGAATGTGATGAAAAGGAACAAAACGTTTTATACTATAATGATTTATTTCCTTTTAACGTGATTTATCCCGATGATCTAAAATCGAATACGGACAATGATAATGATAAAATCGATATTGAGCAACCTTCGGGGGATATGTCTGTCATACCATTACCTAATGTAATAAATGTTGATACACAAGGGTCAAATAAGCTTTTGGAAACAAGTCATGATACATCTAAAAATTTTTCAAACGGCAACTTTATCAAGAAACTAAAAAGTTTAATTCATGACTTTAATTATCTTAATACAAAGGGATGCCATCATTTTTTCTAATCAAGGAATTATACACGTGCCATTTGGCATCCCGTTCGACCCCAAGTTGTTTTATAAGGATGGGATTAAATTGGAAAAAGGTCGAACTTAAAGACCAGTTGAAACAAAAGTGCTTCCCGGGAGACAACCCAGACAATTAAATATTTTTTATCACATTTTAATTGTTTTGTTAGCACGAGTATTGTCATCCCAGACACTCTGTACGGGGCGGGGAGGGGGGGGGGGTAATAATTGAAACCCCTCTGATACAGCGTATAGTCGTGGTCTGGACGTTATCAGTTTTAAAAAACTTAAAATATAATTTCAGTAATTTAATTATTTTTACATAACCAGTCGTATCCAAGGGTTTGGGATACGACGTATTATCCATGTACAGTTGTGTGTTTAAATTGTTTCTCTTTACCATTAATAGCAAGATAGAATTTGGTACTTGTCTATAATCTTTATACAAGACCTTGCTGAAACTATGATATGGTATATACTGAAAAAGACATGTGTTGAACTTATCCGGGTATGCTGAAACCCTAGTCAACACACTTTTTGCTCAAGGACTCATCATGGAGAATTATCACGAGCAAAACATCAGGAAGTTTTCCGTTCTAATTCTATTCTCCTTATTTTTATTTATCTATACAACAAGGACGTTGTATAATTTAAGTGGGGGATGGAGAATTAGAACGTACTCTCCTTCTTTTTACAAAATAACATGCTAATTGCTTAAAAATGGCCAAAAATTAAAAAAAATTTAGCATAACTTTTGTAAAATCACTAGTTACGTTACCTAGCGCACTATAACCCTTTATACATATTGTGAGAATTAAGCCTATTTCGTTTCCAACTGTTCTAACGTAAATTCTACAAAATTATGAGTGTGTCCGGTGATGTAGTAGAACTTTAGAACTTGGCCTGGTATGTCCCTCGAGACCTGAGCCATGATAAGTACTATGGATTTAATTGAGAACGAAGTTCAACTGATTAAATTTCTTGGTTTTAACTAAATAACCTAACATGTCGTATAAATAACTATCCACACTGGTTAGTTTAAACACCCGTGTAACCCTTGATACTCTCCATTTTTAGAGTAAAAATCCCTCCCTAGAATCACCTGTTTGAGCATTCCTTTCTTTTCTAACACCATATTATATGTTTAGTTTACACCTTTGCACCTTAGCCATACCGTGTAATAAGCCTATTTTACCAATGTTGCTAGTTGCTTTCGTGTAAAGTCTTGTATTTCCTGTGACAAAGTAAATATTTTCTATCTCTGTAATGGTCGGGAAATTGCACAATGCAATGAGAAAAATATGTAGCTCGTAAGTTTTGCTACTTTCGCGATTATGCCCATGTTCAAAAGAAGAATTTTTACAACGAAAAGATTAACACTGGAATTATGATAGTTGAAAGACAGTGAAACCAAACCGATATTTTATGATGTACTAGTTGCAAAAAAAAGATGAAGAAAAATAAGTCATTCAAAAGGAAGTTTATTACCGAAGGAATCGTTTTGGAAGGTCGATTATTCGTTAGATACGATTACAAAATCAACGATGTAAAGTACTTGAAGAAAAAAAAAGTGGCCGATATCACCACTTATATAAAAGTATGTAAGAGCGGGATGTAAGGGAAGTTGACCGTTATGGGAACGCCAACTTAGGTTGTCTTTTTCATTTCTTTGATTGAGGCGTTTGTCTATATGTTCTAGTCTTTGTCATGGAACGGTCAGGGGAAAAGTTACTAGCAACCATACCTATTATTGGCTTAATCAAATGCTCGGAATTTTTACTTAACACGCATTTACTTCCCTTTCCAAGCAACTAACCTTAGTGTCCTACACGAACGAGACTTGTACGAGCATGCATTCTATACCAGTTCCCCACCGCGTCGTTACGGCCATGTATGCATGTCTCAGCTGCCTTGTTGAATGACGACTTTGGTGAAAGTTAGAAGCTCCCTACCTTATATCATTCTTCATCCTAACCACTGGTTAAATACGAACAGGGATGTGTTCGGATTGTATATGTCTATTATGTCGTTATGGCCGTGTATGTATGATACAACTGCCTTGTTAGTGTGGTACTTATGGTGAAAGATTGTTGAATGATTAACCGTAAGCCTTCTTAACCCAATTTAGCTTTTGACTTGTTCTTCCTTAGCTTTAGCGGTGGAGATGTGTATCCTTGCCAAGCCTATGATACGAAGCTAATCACGATCGATCAATTGAGCGTACTACTTAAATGTTGCACCCTAGATTAGTTGAGTGATCTGATTGTTTTCATTTCCATATTTCGTGAGGAGCTTGGTTATGTATAGGTGTTTAGGACAAAACGATGTTTAAACAGAAAATCCTCAACTTCGGTTAGGACACATTTTCATAAACCGAAAATTTCTAAAGTCTACTTGAGGACAAGTAGGATTCAAGTGGGAGGATATTTGATGACATCAAATAACGTCACTTTTTTATAACATTTATCCCATCTGTTTTGCCCACTTTTATATAATTATTGCATTATTTAGTACTTAATTGCTTCAAAGTTGATAAATGCAGTAATTCAGGAGTGTTTTGTGAAGACGAGCTAAAAGGCGCATAATTTGGAGCTAAAACGAAGATATTTGAAGATTGCTGAAATTTCACCAATACGCCGTATCCAACTAAAAAGATACGGCGTATCTGCGCCAAGACTTCACAAGAAAACGTGTTTGACCAATTCCCAATACGGCGTATTTACTCTGTCTACATACGCCGTATCCATGAACATAACTATTCGAAGATACAGTAAATCAAGTAAATTGGGAATAATATCAAAGATTTATTACGAACGTAGCACGCACACCAAGGCTTCCAGCCCAATACGCCATATCGACCTTGCTGGATACGGCGTATCGATTATTTTTCAGACACTATAAATAGAAGGCTCAAAAATGAGTTTTCAGTGTGCAATACATATTCTTTATACATACTCACTAAAGACGGGAATCTCACAGACAAGAAAGAAAATCAGCCACCAAGGTCAAGCATTGATCACGAATCCATAGAAGACATCGTGTAATTTTTACTCCCTTAATTGTTTGATTTTCAATTGTTTGATTACGCTTGTATAATTATAATGGTTGTGGGCTAATACCCTCGGGTATTAGCCATCTTAATGAAAGTTCAATGTTTGGTTTGTTTTAAAAATCGATTTCTTATTTATCGTTGACTGTTTAATTATGTTTATCACCTCATACTTGTTTATATGTTTGAATATGTGACCTATCATTCTACTGGATCTAGTGATACGGACCAAGTAATCTAGATACCGGGATAGCTCTCCATATCATGTTTCATATATCTGGACCAATCGGATCACAAATAATGTTTTGTCTTTGCCTTTGAATTATGAGCTTAGTTGAACCGGTAGGTGACCCATTTATGTTTCAACAATAATGCTCTTAATTTACTGATAAAGATTGGAATAGTAGACTACCAGTATATAAAACACCATCAAACAATAAGTGGGAACAAGATCACCACTGCTTTAATTCTCTAAGATAGATTATAATTAAACTAAAGGATGCTTTATGCGGATGCGTTTAATTGTGACAGGATTAATCGTGTCTAGGTCTTAGGATGATGTCCCGCCTAAGTCTTAAGAATGATATGTCGCTTCGAGATAAGTAAATCATTGCACTAAAACAAACAAACCAGCATTGAACCGGATTTAATATGGCTAATACAGTTTTCTATCATTTGGCTTGTACCGCTTTTCTATCTTCTAATTTTCTTCTTTTGTGTTTATTGTGTATTGAATTGGTATTTGTTT
Organism: Tanacetum coccineum; assembly: GCA_026074375.1. Lineage (NCBI taxonomy): Eukaryota > Viridiplantae > Streptophyta > Magnoliopsida > Asterales > Asteraceae > Tanacetum > Tanacetum coccineum. The sequence goes on from BQNB010122250.1 coordinate 18,939, forward strand.
CCACCAAACCTGTGCCAGTCTCTCAAGCTGAAAACCCCCATATCATTAGACAATGTACATAGCATAGGTTTAACCGGTAAATAAACTAATTAAAATACTGATAAAATATAGGATTAATTTTCCACTCTTAGTGTTCGACACCCTACTTGCCGCGAACTCCATCTTGACCAATAACACTGCTCGTTAAAGTGTAAAGTGTTGTTTTAGGTTTGTCGGCTAAATATAAATTTAAAACTTGATAATCAAATAATTGACCCTACACGACAGCAGAGCACGTCTTCGTAATTAAAAGTTTTATCTAACTAATGTATTTTTCAAAAATGTATCTGAGATGAATAGTGATTTTTACTTCTCATAGTTTATAAAATTATTTTTATAAACTTTAATTATCGTAAACGTGAAAAATCCATAACTCCTTCATTATTGATCAAAAAATTATGATTCTTAATGTTTTGGAATCCTAAAAATATGTAATTTCTGAGAAAAACAACCAACCATTTATATCAGAGGTGAATTGTAATAAGTTTTTATAAAATTTCTTTTATAAAAGCGTTTATTATCGTATAACTTGCAAATGCCGTATCTCCTTCGTTAAAAATCGGTTTTTCGAGTTCTCTAAATGCCTACAATCGTTGTAACTTGTAGTATTTTATAAAAATATAAAATATATACTTTAATTTCGAATTTAAAACAGATTGTTTGGATCATTTTGTTAAAGTGTGTTTAAAACTTGATTTTTATAAGCTTGTAGTTTAGTAAGTTTGTTACAAGTCCTCTACAACCATTTATATCACGTGTCTCATATATGTTAGGTCCTTAGTCCATAGATTGTCCAAGAAATGTCCATGATAACAAGTCCTCTTATCACTTTTACTTATAAACTTATTAAGTAAACTTTTAGGTAACTAGTTTATATATACTTTTTATAGATAAACCAACACTTGTATAATACTTATACTTCCATTCCAACATGATATTAACATTCATATAGAATATGTAAAAGTATATCAAACCATAACCAAGTGTAAAAATCCATTTTACAAGTTAATAATATTCCTAAATGGTGATTCACTATATAAACATAATATACATATGAAATCACAAATGTAAAGAGTTTAAGGGTTTTAGATAACCTTAGTATAAAGTATGATGAAGAAATACAAGATCTAAACTTTAGTTTAGATAATAAACCTAAGCTTTCAAGACAAAGAAACCCTAATTTCCTTCAAGAAACCCTAACTTAAACCTTCCTTGTTTAACCCTTGTAAATGCTCAACTAAAACTTCAAACCTTTTTGGTATATCTTAGATATGTTGTAAGATCACTTGTATGTATGGTAAATAAAATTTGTATGGATTGTTTAAGGGTTTTAAGTTTGA